>KN489226.1:22988-40174 GCA_000787155.1 Scartelaos histophorus | reverse complement strand
TTTGAGATGAATCGTTCGACTCCAAAACTGCAAAAAGAGCACCCGTGCATTGTGTTTAATACTGGACCACTCAACACTTTTGTATTTGCTAAAACAAAGTAACATTTTATCCACTGTTAAAACCACAGTGGACAATGGAAAAAACAAAAAAAAATAAAAATTCAAAAATTCTCTGATAGAAAGGAGTCCATAACTAATAATTATATATGTTGCAGAAGAAATATATGAAGCAAAATATGTCCAACAATGAAAAAATTTTAAAAAATCAAAAACACACCCTCACAATCATTGCTTTATTGTAATTTTGATTTAATTTTAATGAAGATTTGGTTATAAAATATTTAAAAACAAAAATACGTCAAAACTTTTGACTGGTGGAGAACAGCAAAATAATTCTCTGATTTAAAAAAAAGTTCCATTATCATTTGTTGTATCAGAGAATCCGTTGTTGCAAAATACACACGTTTGTTCGAGGCCAAACATAAGAATCATTTTGGGCAATGCATTTTTAATCATTTTACCTCGCTGCGCTTTTAGACGACGTTTATTATTGATGCAGCTCTCGTGGAGACACAAAGCACAGTGTCTGCCATGTCTGAGGAATGTCTCGTATCTTTGGACAAAACGACAACTACAGAAGAAAATGCACAATGTCATTTTTAGGTGGTTTTTATGGTTTCTTTTGCACATCAGGACTAAGTCACCGAGGGACCACTCACAAATGAAAGGTTTTATATTACTCTTACGGCCCTAAAGGTGGTGCTCATGGTCCTGGTGTAAAAGTAGCCCCAGAGTTACAAAAAAAGACCTGAGGCTGCAAGTTCTAACGCAAAAAAAAAGTGGATTTACCATCAGAACACGACAGACACAAGCTTTTGTACTGTATTGTCCATTTTAATCTATAAATTAATAGGGACATTGCATTTCTGCCAGCTCAGCCCTTGTTTTCTTGACCTACATGATCAGAGGTATAATACTCCCTACAATGGAAGAAGCATAACCAGACTGGCCTGGACTAGACTGCAGCGGGCAATACTATCGCAGTGTCTTGATATCACTTTTTATTGTCCTTTTCAGTCAAGAAGCGTCATAAAAGTGACTAAAAAAGTAAAAGTTTATAATAGAAAAACACAAATCTGAGCCGTTTCATATGATCGTTTTATGTAAAATTTTTAACTCGTTTAATCTCGGCCTGAGGACAGTAGCAAAGACAATGTACTACGTTTGAAAGAAGCAAATAAATCTTCAAAATGCTGAAGTTTATGATATTTGGTCACATAAATACACAAAGTTTCCATAGTAATCGCTGCAACTCTTTGTTTGCATTGGAAAAATAAATATTCCACCTTAGTTCCCTGGTGATGTTAAACCGGGTCTATACATCTTGCAGTTTTATTTTAGTTTAATTTAATTTTTTTAACTGCTCCTCCACCAGTTGTGATGTTGCATGAAACCAGCCAAAATGGCACAGTCACAAATCCAGTACATTTCTATCTTATGCTTCTGTGGAGTCGCCAACATTGCTCCAAAATCTTATGAAATACATAAAAAAACAAAGCACTCTCTGTCATTTTCTGTCTTTTTTTCATTCTTATTGCCCGGAGGCTCTCGCAGCGTTCCTCTTTACCCTGTGTTCGTAATTTTTTCCAAAATTAGCTGAATTTCCATCTCTTTATGTGCGAATTTCCCGGTGAAATTGGTTTGATTTTGCAGGTGACGCTCCTGTCGTTCAAAGTGGAGTCGGAGTACACCTTTGTGGACTTCATCCGCGGAGGGTGAGGGGAATTTTAACAGCCAGAATCTTACTATTTTCCCATTTATTTGTACTATTTCTATGTTTGTTCTTTGTTATTATAATATTTTGTGATGTGTGAAGCTGCTGTGTCCACATAATTCCTCTTCTGGGTCAGTAAAGTTTAGAGTTTCCACCATTTTGATTTTCAAACTCCAGTTGCACCGAGCTCTCTATTGGAGATAATGTGTTTTTTGGTCATTCTTGTTTGTAAATAGCTCATTTATTCAGTGCACTCACTTTTAATTACTGGTTTAATTTGCTCTGGCTAATTGGATCTCCAAAATGGTGAAGAGAATATAGGTTTTCCATACTAATGAGATATGCAGCAGATTTGGGACGTCTGAGCACATATAGTCTTGTCTATTATCTTTTTTTCTGGTTGTTTAGACCTGCACAGATGTTCACAAGGAACATTATGTCTCCATGGAGATGATACAGCATTGCCTTGGATATAGTCATACGGCGTTACACTTAAATCTTACTTTTAATACAGTTACAGGTGTTTTTTATTGCTCACTAGTTCAACAAAAAACATGAATTCAAACTGTTAACATGGAAAGAAATAACATTTTAATGGAGACAAACTGGGGGCAGAACCTCCACCACAAAAGTTACACTGTGCATCTTTAAAGAACATGGAAAGATTGAAATAATTATTGTAAAATTAATTGTTCTTGGTCCAAATACAAAGTTTACACTAAAAATACGAAAAAAACTTCATTGTTGAACTGTCACGTGTTATCAGACCCAATCAAACTGTGGTTATCCTCGTCACTTAAAGATGCATTGTGTAACTTTTCTGGTTCATCAAATACTTTTCTCCATGGAAAAGTTCAGTTTTCTCTGAAATTTGTTACAATTTGGTGTTAAACTTTTCTATCATCCTGGAGACCAAAGAGACGAAGTTAAAGATCAGAGCTAAGGATAAAACCACATTTAAATAAAATAAATGTAAAGTAGATTTGTTTAATGTCATATTGTGGAACATTCTAAGTAGAACATTTAAATATCCATAGAAATAAGACGGTGATGAACTCCCAACCGAAAAGTGAATCAGTTGTTTTTGATGATGAAACCCAATCAAATTATCTGATTATTTTAGCTAATTTGCAAATGGACTCAATATGTAATTTATTTTGTAACTTTTGTTTTTAATTCTCTTTCTAGAACACAACTCAACTTCACAGTGGCCATTGACTTCACAGCGTCCAATGGTGAGTGAGGATGATAGTAAGAGGAAGGAGGTTCACACAGGGACATAATGCGACGCCCTGACTGGAGCTTTATCTGTCACGGCACAAGACGACGAGTCTCAGAAGGAAATAAAACTTTGGGATGTGTACAACACGATGAGATTGAAACTGGAGTTGGAGACACAATAAGATTTTAAAAGCGTATAGAATGGATTGGCTCCAAGTGGCTGTTTTGTGTCATGTTTACGAATGCTCAGTTCAACAATATTCTGGAGCTTCCTCTCAGCTCCAATGCAGATTCTTTATTAAATAGTTTAGTTTTTTTGATGAGTCTATACATATATATATATATATAATTAGTGCAATCATTTAAAGGTCCTATATTACACAAAACTGACAAAAAATTAAGGTTTAAACCATTTTATAATTAGTTTCCTCCACAAAAACATAAATGAACCTGTGATTTTGTTTCATTCACATGTTTGTCTTTGTCATTCTCTTTGTTATGAGCCAGTCCACATCTCCAAAAGTCAAAATGCTCTATTCCACCTTGTGATGTCATTAAGAGGCAGTTTTGAACAGCTCCTTTTACCTTTAGTTCAGTAGACACTGGCAATTCCCTGGGGTAAAAACACCCAAATGATTCGAGTGAAGATGGATGGAGTTTAAAAACACCCTGGAGCACTTCCTGTATCACCACATGACATCACAAGGTGGAACAGCATGTCTTCAGTTTGAGAGAAGAACTCAAGAAAGTGTGAAAGAAACAAAACATGACTTCAGGTTTGTTTGTGAGAACATAATACGTAGAAATGCAGAGAAATCATCTGACACGCAGCAGTGGACGGTTCAAATACTTTTTTTTTTATTGGAGATGCTTTTGCTTTGTCTGGAAAGTTCAACACTGTGGCATCAAATCTTTCAAACCAGATCAAGTTACAGGTCAGATCAGTGGAAAGGTGACTCCGCTTACAATCAGAACGCCTGTTTTTCTAGTTTTTTGAGCTATAAAACCACCTGTAATTGAATAAATGTAACAGAACATTGACACGTCCACAGAAACAAGCAGGTGACGTCCCCTCATCTACAAAGTGACACAGTGCACCTTTAAGTCCAAAGCAAAAGTCGACGACGCAAATTTGTTCCCAACTCACTCCCAATTTCTAAACTTCTCTCAGCTCCAAACTTTCAGTACAACAGGTTCCATTTGCTTTGTGCACGACCCTCTGGCCCTGACCTAATAGCCCACCTGCCAGGATAAAAGACTCACTCTCCAGCCTCTCCGCCTCTGAATGCTTCAATAGTTTTTTGTTTTCATTTACATCCCCCCTTTTCCTATTCTCCGCGTTCTTTCGGATCAGCTCTTGTGTCGGTAATAACGGCGGCGGCGTGTACAGTCATTTAGCATCTGCGTGCACTGGTCTTGTTCACACCTCTGCTTTTATCTTTTCTCTATCTCCATCGCCCGCTGTGAGAGAAGCAGCGAGCCGTGCGGTGCGTTCGGGGCCCCGTTCGTGCGTGGGTTTTTTCAGCGGCCGGTAGCACGTGGAGCACCTGTGGCACTGTGGGGAGCGGGTTTTGATTAGTATTCAAATGCATTAGCGGGAGGTGTGACTGTAGCGTGCAGCCATCAAGCATAATCAAATCAAGAGATGCTTTTTCCTTTTTTTTTCCTCTATTTTTCGAGCGATGGAGAGAATAAATAAAAGTGGAGCGGAAATGTATTTGAAAAAAGGCCTGAGTTATTGTTTTGGAATGATGAATTTTGATATTGTTTTCAGATTTTGATGTTTGTGATCTAGGTCATCCCGCAAACTTTTCACAGCTAAAGTAGTTTCACAGTCCAGGGTAACTTTATATTCAAGCTGAGTTAAGTTTATTTTTAGTCTGTCTACATTTCTAAAGCTCAAAATGTTCTGCTCCACCTTGTGATGTCATGAAGTGGTTGTTTTCAAGTCACCTTTTACCTTGTGGTTATACAGATTTGCAATTCCAAATGATTCTAATGAAGATGTGTGTAGTTTAAACCCACAGTGGAGCACTTCCTGTATCACCACATGACATCACAAGGTGGAACAGAGTCTTGACCATTTGAAGCAAGAACTCAGCCCAAAAATGCAAACGCTGTGTATTAAAGTTGTGTATGAAACATAACACAACTCTGGGTAAGAAATTAGCATCATATTTGTGTATAAATATGATGAAAAGAGCTACGTAATTTTTATTTTGTAGCTGTACAACGCCGCAATGAGTTTAAAAGCGATTTTCCGAGACCAGAGTGGAGTCTTGCTGTTACGCCATGTTAGCAACAACTAGCATGCTAACAGCGCACCATCATTTCTTCCTGGTATGTAGATAATAAAATAAATCAGACATGTTTCTATTATGATTTAAAGCTCCACCACGTAGAATATCTGGTGCTTGGACATGACTTTCATTCTCTCTGGTCCCAATTACAATATAATTTATTCACTTTTTTATAATGGCCAAAACTAAACTCTTTTTTATTTTGATTTTATTTTTGTTGCACATTGGGGTTTTAAAGGAATGTTGTTCTGATATCAGAGTTTAAAGGTGCACTGCATAACTTTTCCGGTGTACAATCCGCTACTTGCTTGTTTCCATGGTGATAGTTCTTTGCCTGGAATGTCCCACAGTAGGGCATTAAACATGTTTCCTTTGCATTTGTTAAATTACAGGTGTTTTATAGCTCAAAAATAATCCATTAAAACATGAATTCTTACCATGTGCAAACTCGCTTCTCCTCAGATCTGACCAGTCACTTTTTTACATTGTGATAACCAAGTTTATTTCCGTACTGTGGAATAATTAGGGTAAAAAAAAACAGTAATATCTCCATGGAGACAAGCAGGTGGCAGATCCTCCACCAGAAAAGTTCCACGGTGCAGCTTTAAGTCTTTGTCAGAATAAAAACAGAAGTTTACTTGGACTGGATTAGTCTTAAGTGTGAAAAAGAAGCAAAAGAATCACCATATTTATCATCAGTATTTGTTTTAATGACTTCAAATAAGTTTCTTTGTCATTTTAAGAACAAATAAATGTTAATTAGCTTCAGAATGCTCCAGTTTCCCAGTCTTTGTAATTAGCAATCAAAAAATTCTGGTCATTATTTTTCTCACTGTTCTTGTAACTTGTTTCTGCAAACGTGGGGCTTGGTGGATTTGCCTTTTATGCCACGAAACTGAAAAGTAGAAATTCACTTTTTCAGCTTTGATATTGATACTTGATACTTGTGTGTCAATACTCGATTTTAACCACAATCAGTGTAGGGACTGGCAATTTTAACTGAATACAAATTTGATCCAATTGTGTGTGTAATTGTTTTCTGTCCTGCAAATAACCACTGGACAACTCTGCATGAATAAAAGTTGAATCATTCTGAGACGTCCTAGTTCTACATCAGCCACTAAATCGTCTTTTTACATCAAATATATCAACACATCAATATCTGATCAGAGTTCAAATACAGTATCAGATTGAAAAGGACTTTCGTCATATATTTCACGTCATCAGTTGAAAAAACAGAACTGAGTAAACAAATCCACACCAACACATCTGGCAGTGACTGATTTCTATCGTGCTATTCCAGTGTGTTGCTTGGTTGCGTAATTGTATTCACCCCTTTGAAATGAAATACATGAATGGGTGAGTTGTTTTTCTTGTTTCTCGAGGCGACGTTCCGGCTCCAAATTCCGGTACTTTTCAAACAGATAAAGGACATAGATAAAGAAGGTTTTAATGCAGCACTCATATGCGTTTACGTGTTTGTTTCTCCAGGTAATCCGTCGCAGCCCACCTCTCTGCATTATATGAGCCCGTACCAGATGAACGCTTACGCCATGGCCCTAAAAGCAGTGGGCGAGATTATCCAGGACTATGACAGTGACAAGCTCTTCCCTGCCTACGGCTTTGGGGCTAAGCTACCCCCTGACGGCAAAATCTCTCATGCGTTCCCACTGGTAAGACACACAGCGGCACTATTGGCCCCTAGTGTATGGCCCCTCCCTCACACACACATACACACACACACACGAGCACACACACAGAGGGATCAGACCAGACCGGGCGGGGTCCAACCTCGAGTGACGCTGTGACTGCAGCTGCTCTCTCAAGTTGAAAAGTTGTCTCATCTGCTGTCAGCGGGATCTCCCAGCATCCCCTTCACTTCCTCCTTCAGACGCCTGAGGGGGGGGCAGGGGAGGCGGGCGAGGCGGGCGAGGCATTCTGCTCCAGGGGACGAGCAGGAGACACGCCCTCCTCGTCCACTTCATCAGTGTGTGTGTGTGTGTGTGTGTGTGTGTGTGTGTGTGTGTGTGTGTTTGTTTGTTTGTGCTGAGACTCTGTGCCCCCATTAATAATGCAGGGCCTGATAAATACAAGTGAGGCAGGCTGAAATGTAAATGTTTTATTTTTAATTCTTGAAACTTTGAGTTAAAAACAACTCATCAAAACTTCAACACAAAGTTGCTCACACTGCACACACTCCTCTCACTCCTGGAGCAGGGCAAGTGGGTGATTCTCGCGAAATCAGATTTTTGTCTCCAAATATTGTAACAATTAAAGTAAATCTCACCAAAATAAAATTTACATCTTTTAAAACAGCCGTCCATGGTCTATTCCGGACATATATTCATGTGAGAATAATAAATGCATTTTTTTTTTTTTTTCCACATTTAAGGGTCAATTTCTCATTACCGTTCATATTTAAGGGTCAATTTCTCATTATCTCAAGTGTGATGTGAAAAAAACTGACCTCAGTCTTACCTACACAGTCCATGGTGCAAACAAAAGTGCTTTGATTTCAATTTTTAAAATTATATATACTTTTATTTTATTTTTTGTTCATATGACATGACAATTTGGATCCCCATTATCATACCCATTTATGAGAGCAGTGTATAAAGAAGTGGACGTCACCCATAGTGTTCGACTCCAGTCAAATGAAGCTCATGAGGCTAGCAGTTATAAGAGTGAGGAATTTATTAACAGACAAAATAACAATATAAAAGCACCAGGATCACGTTGAGCAGGTTAATATGAATATTTTTACCACCCAAATGATGAGGCTCACTGCAGCAGTTACAAAGAGAGAAGTGCTGTTGTTTTAATGTAAAGTCAACTGGAGCCAGAGCTGATGGAGCCTGAAGTGCTCCATTCTCACTTCCTGTTTGAAACGCAGGAGCTTCTGATGAGAATCCAAACAGACATGAAGTGGGCACATCTCAGTAATGTTGAAGAATTAGCTGCTGATGGGTCAAAGTTGGTAGAAAAAGTGTAATTCATTTTCATAATAAGACTTTGCTGCGCTTCTCCTTCCGCTTCACTATTCCAATTGTTTTCAAGGGCATCTGTGCACAAAAGCCTCCACACGTCCGAGGCTGTCTGTCTTATCAGTTTGTATTGATGATTCAACAAAGTCCGTGATAGGAGTTTGAGATTTTTCTCTCACGGGAAATGCTTCATGGTAACTTGAATGTGTTTCTGTTGAATGTGTTTTCATCTGGGTGTAACATATAATGGTCAGTTTAGCTGAATTAAGTTGTGCAGTTTAATGTTTGTTAATGCAAAATGATGCTGGTATTAAAAGTTTTTAGACCTTTTAGAACATCAAAGTTTTATTGGCCAACTTTTAATTCCCAGGCTCCCTCAACACGTCATAGCGCAGCACGTTTCAGCCTAGATTTAGCTGATAAATACAAAACTCACGTGTGGCAGATGTTGGAATATAAACAAATGGATTATAGATGAAGTGGAATTTCAGGAGGATTTTCAACACTAGCTGCACCTGCAGGTCCAACGCTCTTACAGATCTGCTTTTGTCTTTTCCCTTCATGCTGAGTCTGTGTTAGTGTGTTAGCTGAAGCTCACGTGTGCATGCTTTTGTCTTTTCCCTTCATGCTGAGTCTGTGCTTAGCTGCAGCTAATGTGTGGATCCAAAATATTGTAATGATCTTATATGTTGTGTTTCGTTCAGGGTTGACACCTTTTGTTGTTTTTGTAGGTGACACTTGGTCACTCTGCCAACAGGTACTTTAGTTTGAGCTCTGTGGTTGTTCTGTTATACGGCCAATCCACACTTACTGCACCTAGAAGAAGGAATGGGACGAAGACAAACGTTTTGCAGCTTCTCTCAAACTCACAGAGGAGCCTTCACTTCAGGATTATATTATTATTTAAAGGTGCATTGTGTAACTTTTCTGGTGGATGGTGGGTCGACACTCGCTTGTCTCCATGGTTTTGTCTGGAATATCCACATATGGCATTAAACATTTCCATTGTGCATTTGCTCAACAACATGGGTTTTTATGCACGATATTTACCATCTTTTCTTACTATGAGTGGGCTCGACTTTCCATTGAGCCGACATGTAACTGGGCCCTGTGATATGACCTGCTCAAGGTGGAGATAAATAAGTGTAATGACAGAAGCTGGAGACAGACGCTCCACCAGAAAAACAGAGTGCACCTCATTTTCTCTGCTAAAGCAATGGCTGTGCTGCGTGACATGTTCAGTGCAGAAAAACTCGCTCAAAATTTAACACAGAAACACTTCAATCTGTCCGAAAATGACTCGTAGTGGAAATTATGTGTCCATGCAGCAACTCTTAAAATACACGACCTGTAGACTAGAATGAATCAGTCTCAGGACTAGTAAGTAGATAATAAATCTGAAAATAAGATGAATAACCTGAAAGAAATGTGTGGTGTAAAGTCTAATATAACACACACAGATAACTCACATTAGTGTTCCCTATTTTTGAGTCTAATTTCCTTGTCATATCGTATTTTTTGTCAGAACGGAGACAGCGAGAACCCAAACTGCGTGGGCATCGAGGGCGTCCTGGAGTCGTACTTCCAGAGCCTGCGCACGGTGCAGCTCTACGGACCCACCAACTTCGCCCCCGTCATCAACAAAGTGGCCAAGTGAGTTTCGTTTCTGCTCCGGCCACATCCACAGCTCAGAGCGAGAACATCTCCACTGTGTTCTTCTGTATTAGGCCTGATTAAGGGAAGGCGGTAATGGAGAGCATGAGTCACAGCTTGTTGGAGCGACAGATTAAAGAGTTTATTTACGGGGGCACGCCAATCTGAGTGGGATCAAAGATGAGGTTCAAAATCCCGTTGGCTATTAGTCAAATCCCCATGCCTCACTTGGGAGCATTTATTAGGAAATTAACAGCTAAATGAGGAAGAAAGAGTCTCAATGCTTCTGCTAAACAGCCTGTATTACACTTTTTCTGATCTATTTTATAATGTTTCATCATCACATCGTGGAGCAGAGCATTTTGAGCTTTGGAGATGTAGAAAGACTAAAGAAAAATACATTCCAGGTGTGTTTTCGAGGAGGTAACAAAGTTCTAACGTTACTTAAAGCTCAAAAGAGTCAATATTGTGCAATAAAACTTCATGTTAGTTTGGTGGGTGAAGATTAACGGGCCTTTGATGGTTAGAAAAGTGTATTTGAGTGTTTCTGAGAGCCAGAATCGCCCACATCAAGTCGCTTCATAAATGTATTTCACCTTCAACAACTCACTTCAGCTTTGAAACTGAAAACACAACCTCTTCCGCACCTTCTTTCAAACTGTCCAGCGGTGTTAGATGTTGAAGGACGTGGAAAGACACTTCATCCATCTTATCTCTCGCAGACAAAGGAATCGAAGACGTACAGTATTTTCGATTTTGTTGTTCTCCGTACGGGCAGCAGCAGACAGAGCAGTGCTGAGGTTTCGCTTTCTTTTCCCATGTGCTTGTTATTTTTGAAGGGCCTCTCAGAAGCTCAAGGTTGGAGATTTTAGGCGGTAAACAACTCAATGCTCCCCCGTCCTGGAGGAGAAGTGGTTGCCATGGCATGAATCCATTTGGACTCATATCTGCCACTACAAAGCTTTTTGGTCTGGTGCTTATGGGGTTGCTCGAACTGTAGGAGTAATACGCAGTGTCAGTAAAATGCAACAAGAATGGATTTAAACTTGAAGGTCCTTTTATTATAAAAAAAAATTGAGCCTTGCAAGCTTTAGTTTGGGGTCCACCACCTGCTTGTTGGTGTTATTAAACAGGTCTAACTTGGATTTATTCAGTTACAGGTGGTTTTTTAGCTCAAAAATCAGTAGCAAAGCAGGTTTTCTGGCTCTGACCAGGGTTGCCTCTCCACAGATCTGGCCTGTAACTTGGTGTGGTTTGGTTTAATACGTAAAACAATCCAGACAAAGCGATACAACGTCAAGGAGAAAAGCGTTTGATGGACTTTCCCACCAGAAAAGTGACATAATGCACCTGTGAGCCATGTTATAATGTTGGTACCTCATCAAAACATACCTGGAGTTTTGTTTCAGTCATTCATTTCATGTTTGCATCATCCTTTTTATTCGTTTTTCTACATTTCCGATGCCCAAAATGCTGTTCCACCTTAACAAATAACATAATATGGGCTCTTTAAGATAAACTACCCAATAAATGAAGTAGTTTTATAATATTTGGTCATTATTTTCTGGGTGTCTGTCCTGTGCTTTACTTGTGCAATGATATGATGTTATATTTTGCTCCACATGTAGTTTGGACTTGGATAGTTATTTCTCCAGGGAGCAGCCAGAGACGTTTCCTTCACTCTGTCCCGGTGGTTTTCCATGAGGCTCGTCTCAGTGTGACAGGCCTGTGCTCAGAGCCGTCCTCCCTGTGAGAAATACAAAACCCGGGATTCTCTTCAATACTCAGACACTCACTCAGCTCCAAGTCCCTTCTTTTTGGCGTCTAAATTCCCCATCCACTGTTAAACCTACAGCCTTATCTCTTGGATTTTTGTTTAAGTTATTGTTTTATTCTTTATTTTGCATGAGTCACTGCTTAACGGAGCGGTGGAGGTTCATTATATTGTCCCCTATAGAGATTCTCTACGCATCCTTCAGAATTCAAATCAGTTTCCATGCGAGACTAAACATTTTCCAAGCCAGACATATGGTAAAGTTGATTTTCCTATACTGACTATATTGACAGAGCTGACTCCCACTCGCTGTCATTGCCTGTATTTTGATGCAAACTGTAGATCCTATATGACAGAAAATTGATTCTTGTGCTGTCGGCCATGTTAGAATGCTCTTACCTCATCGAAAATGTATCTAGAGTTGTGTTTTATTTCATTCACACAAGTTAACAGCTACTTTTTACATTTTATTCTGTAGAGACGGGTAATTCCAGGGCGAAAATCATCCAAATGATTCTCCTGCAGGTGTGTGGAGTTTAAAAACACAATGGAACACCTGTATTACAACATGACATCACGAGGTGGAACAGTGTTAATATGCAGAGCTAAAATATGCAGGGTTTGTGCGTTAAAATGTGTGAATGAAACAAAACACAACTCCGGATATGTTTTATTTTTTACATTATGAAATAGATTAAATAGCATAATAAGAGGCCTTTAAAAGTAGTTTAAAGATGAACTCTTCTATTATTCTGTTCTATTATTTGATTCTATTGACGCATCTATCACATTGGAGTAGGTGACAGCACCAGGCCAAGTTACAGGTCAGATCTGTGCTGAGGCGAGGCCCACTCCCACTTTTTCACTTGTATTTCTGTATTTCAGTTCTTCCTTATATCACCGGTGATTTGATTTTGTGGTAACGTTTCGCTCTCTTTTGTTTGTTTAGCACAAATCGAACGCAAAGTAATTCAAAAGATATTAAAATCACACTACAAACAAACATAATAATCATCATAAACATTAAAAAGGAAGAGAAGTGTGCGGAAAAGCTCTCCTAAGCCAAACGGACGAGTGTTTTTGAGCGTGGATTTAAACCTCGTCACAGTAGTTTTCTGTCTCACATCTGTGCAGCTCTAATGATTCTGTGTGACTGAGCCCAGAGCCCGGTGACCATGTGCTGCCCCGTCCACCATGTGCTGCCCCGTCCACCATGTGCTGCCCCGTCCATAACCTCCAAGCTCCTGATGTTCTCCTGATGTTTTCCTGATGTTCTCCGGATGTTTTGCGCTGCTCTAACTTGTGCTGCTGTTGTGTTGTGTGTCCAGCTGTGCAGCAGAGATCACAGACGGCTCTCAGTACTTTGTCCTCCTCATGATCACGGATGGAGTCATCTCAGACATGGTGCAGACCAAAGAGGCCGTGGTCAATGTGAGTGTCCAGTTTTTCATTCAAATACAAAAAAAATCTTATGCCAGAATTATGAAAAATGTAAAATCATATCATAATGTAAAAGAGATTGGATGTAATAGTGAAGAAAAAGTTAAATAAATCCTTTAGACCAATTTCTTTTGTCAAATGGAAAACAATCCTTGTTACTGTGTTTTTCAGGAGGTGCTCCACTGTGTTTTTAAACTCCATGCACCTTCATTAGAATCATTTGGATCATTTCACCTTCTAAAGAATAGGCGAAAAGTAGCCGTAAACTTTGCAATCATGATACTGAAAGGTGCATTTTGGTCTTTGGAGATGCACACAGCAAAAACGGAGAGTTAAATTTTCAGGGTAAAATATTCCAGAGTTGTTTTTAACCCAAAAAGTGTTATTTAAGTTTTAAACGGAGAGTTAAATTTTCAGGGTAAAATATTCCAGAGTTGTTTTTAACCCAAAAAGTGTTATTTGAAAGTTAAATGGGGTTTGAGTTGGGTTTTTTTTGCCAAAGTTGATAGGGATAAAGTTCATTCAACTTCCCTTAGTGTTAATTTGGCACCTCCCACCCACTACTTCAAACTCCCTTGAGAAAATACCGGTTTGAACTTGTTTTGTACAAAATTTCATCTTTTAATTAATTCATGTGTTTTTTAGCAGGATAATCTTACAAAGTGTTATCTGTTTACTCTCAAAACATGAATATAACTCTTGATTTCAGGGTTAAACAGTTTGGTCCAGTGTTAATTAAGATTTCCAAAAATGTTAAATTAACGCTAGAACAGACTGGACTCAAATTGGACTTAAATTGAATGTGTGAGAGTCCATTTTAACACTTTACTTTTTATGATACAGGATGTTTAAATGGCAGAATATTGTGGGATCAGTTCACAATGCAATGCTGTTCTACCCTGAGCTCTTGCTTCATTCAATTTCAGAATAAAATGAACTCCCTTGTTACATGTTTTATCGTCATATTATAATTCACTGAGCTTTGAAGAACATGTCCTGCTAGTCTGGATTCATTAACACAGAACATATTACAAACCAATCAGATTCACTTGGTCTTCCACAGTTCCACTTTGGTTTGTTCTGTTCTGGATGATGTGAAAAGATACTTGATGATGATCTGAGTCTCCACAGACAAGACTCTCTTAAACGTAAACATAAAAGTGATGGAGCGGTGATAGTAAAAGGCGTTTACGTCTCAAGTCTCGCTCAGTGGGTCTTCAGGGAGCTCTTACATGACGCGCTGTCTGTCTATGAAAATGAACAGTTTGCATTCTGGACTGTGCCTCCGTCTGTAATTGTGTCGTGAAGTAGCGACGCTTCATTGGAGTTAACGTACGAATCAATTCCTGAATTAGTGGATTCGCTCTCGATAATGTCACCGTGTATTGACACTATTACAGCTCGTTGTCAGTTACTGTTTGAAAATGAGGCATGAGTGCAGAATAAAAATGAGATATTATGTGACCTATACAGGGTTTCTAATTTATCCTCAAATATAATCACCAAGTTTAATAAAAAAAAATAAATAAATAAAATTGAAACAAAAAATTCCAAAACATGAATTATTTCTGTGAGTGAGGCTGCCTCTCCACAGATCTGACCAGTGATTTGACCTCTTGGCAATACTATCTTATTACCAGGGAGGTGTGTAAGTTTCATCCTCTGGAACATTCCAGACAAAGCAAGAACATCTCCATGGAGACCAGCAGATGACAAACCTCCACCCCAAAGGTTTAAGGTTTAAACCTTTAAATGATTTAAATATATATTTTTGTATACTGTTAATTACCCTGTTTTATTCATAATATAAATTCTATTAAAATATGTTGCTCAAGAGGAAAAAGAAAACTGACTCAAAACAGTTTTTCTGCCTGCGTCTCCAGGCTCTCTCCATGGTTTTTGCAGTTATCAAATGCACTGGTCCCTCATTTATCGCTGGGGTCACATTCTAAACATAACTCACAATAGTTGAAATCCGTGAAGTAGTCGGCTTTTTTTTTTACAATTATTATATATGTTTTAAGGCTGTAAAACCCCACATCAGGATTTAACATTTTCTCACATTTCTCTCTTGTTTAAACTCTCAGAGTTCAAACCTTTGTAGACTTTATGTATCTGACCAAAGATTATTTTTTTCCATAATGGCAGCTGAGTAACTTCTACTTTCCTTCAGCATGTCCAGAAGTCCAACGTTTTCTGCAATGGTTTGCACCTTCTTCTGCTTTTGGGTGTGACCACAGGTGCCTTTGTCAGTTTCATTAAAAGTCTGGGTTTTGGGGAGAAAACTTGCAAACATCCAGCTCTTCAGAGCCCGTTTCTAACAATCGAACATTTATGTAAATTGGGCTGAACGCATTCTGTACTGTGTAGGAGACCCGGCACAGAGGAGACTGATTGACAAATCTGATTAGTCTACAGTCCCTTAGCCAATCAGGACGCAGAACACAGTGTACGATTCTTTGCTGTAAAAAAAAAAAAAAAAAAAAAAAAAAAAAGCCAAAATTGCACAGAAAAAAAATCTGCGAAACAGTGCGGCAGGTGAACAGGTGAACAGGTGAACTGTTATAGCGAGGGACAACTATATACAAAAAAAAAATAATAATTCTGTCGTATACTGTTTTCCATTAGACCAAATAATGTATGTTTCCTTGTTTTCCAGGCCTCTTCACTTCCTCTGTCCATTATAATCGTTGGAGTGGGCCCGGCTGAGTTCGACGGTGAGTTTATCTTTGACTGTTACTGATGTTCCTATAGGAGCCCAGTCCCACCATAAGACCCGCTGCACATCGGCTTCATTTGTTGCTCTTTGCGCCCAAACCCTCGACATGACCCAGATCCCATTATTCTCACGCCGTATCTGGACAGAATGAATGGTTTTAATGAAAAGTGCAGATCTTACAGAGATGTTGACCTTTCCGATGTAAAATGTCACGCGGTAGGAATTGTTTCCCGTTAGACATGTGTATGAATTCTTCTATAATTGTATGTAATTAGTGGCCAACTTTATGTGCAGTGTTATGGCTGATTCATGTTTGGCGAGATGTGGCCTGGGATGTTGTTAACCTTTTAACTTTGAAGAGGTTTAACGATGATTATCTTAACCTTTGCAAAGGGAATAGAAAGCTTAGATTCAGCTTCGCTACATGAATTTGTTTGATTTGTGCATGTCTGGTTATGATTGGTTATTTAAGGCTTTTGAGTGAAGCAAATTGAATTTCTCCCTTTGCTCTTGAGTGGAAATTCTTTGCAATACAACTCTTATCAATCGCAGATTATTACTTTAATCATTTTCTTTTATCTGGTTAGTCTCCTTTGTCATTTGAGGTATGAGAAACTGAGTTAAATCCCTTATCACAAAGCAAAATAAATTGTACCAGCTAAAAAAGTGCAAGATATAAAGTAATATTCTGCTTCTAAATCTCTGCCTGTCTGAAATTATTGTTATTATGTGATTATACCTTTTGTAGACTAACTTTTGACGACAGAAGTTTTGTATCTTTATCTTTTATTTTTGTATTACCAGTGATTGCTACTTCTTTAAAGTGGATAAAATACATAACAGACTGATCCTGCAGCTTCATCCTGACCAATATCACAGGACAATAAAGCTCTACGTTACATTACAGTTCAGATCTGTGGAGAGTCGCCCTATTCACAAAAGGAATTACTGTATTTTTGAGCAATAGAAACACCTGTAATAAAAAATGCTAAATATACAGTATATGTTTAATATCAAACCAATGCATCAGTGGAAAAACTGCACAGTGCACCTTTAAATAAGGCACTTCTGAAGTGTAAAAGACATTTACATGAGTCAAATTTGCGCCCACAGAAAGACTCACAGCGCTGCCATTGTGAGACTGGTGGAAGAGTTAGTGCTCAAAGCCAAGAGCTCTGGGTCTGTCCAAGTCCACGGATCAATGCCCTTCCTCTTTCTGTAACCCTGTGTCACTGCCCAGTCGGCCGTGGAGACTTAGCACCTCATCATTGTGTGGACGGGCCAACTTCTTTTCTTTTTTTTCTTTTTTTTTTGCCAGTTT
>KN489226.1:8079-22975 GCA_000787155.1 Scartelaos histophorus | reverse complement strand
TGCCAGTTTACGCAATCGAACAGAGAGATTGTGGCTTGGTCGTGTGGAGGAGTCAAAGGTCACGGTAGCTAATAGCGGCGTTGAGGTTGCTCCTCTGTGTGTGTCTGGACCTTCTACTTTCAGGCCTAATTGCCTTTTCCAGCTTTGTTTTGTGTTGGACCCCAGCTACGTTTCTTCATCCTATAGAGTTCTCACCTTTTAGGGCTCTGGGGACTTAATAATGAGAGTATGTGGATGGATTTTTCTGGAGGTAAAAGCATGTACAAACAACAGGATTATATCGCAGTGTGTTTCATGAAGCTGGAAAAGAAGTTGGATGTATTTTGGTGCTTGATCTTTGGCAATTAGAGATGCTATAAAAGGATCAAAGTATGACGCAAATATTTGTTAGGAAAAGTGTACAGTAACCTAACTCCCCCTGGAGACACGAAATAAATAAATAAATAACTGAGAGGCTGCGGTGGCTGAGTTTGTTGCTTCTGCGGTGGTGAAGAGAGAAGGGAGAGTTGAAGTTGTTTGTGGATGGCACTATATACAAAACAAATGAATAAATAAAAACTTGCATGAAGTTTAAAGGGACAATCTGGAACTGTAGGGCCTCATTTACTAGTGAGCCAGAGTGGAGTAGGCGTGTGGAGTCACTTTTTATTCCCTTGGTCGTGTGGAGGAGTCAAAGGTCACGGTAGCTAATAGCGGCGTTGAGGTTGCTCCTCTGTGTGTGTCTGGACCTTCTACTTTCAGGCCTAATTGCCTTTTCCAGCTTTGTTTTGTGTTGGACCCCAGCTACGTTTCTTCATCCTATAGAGTTCTCACCTTTTAGGGCTCTGGGGACTTAATAATGAGAGTATGTGGATGGATTTTTCTGGAGGTAAAAGCATGTACAAACAACAGGATTATATCGCAGTGTGTTTCATGAAGCTGGAAAAGAAGTTGGATGTATTTTGGTGCTTGATCTTTGGCAATTAGAGATGCTATAAAAGGATCAAAGTATGACGCAAATATTTGTTAGGAAAAGCGTACAGTAACCTAACTCCCCCTGGAGACACGAAATAAATAAATAAATAACTGAGAGGCTGCGGTGGCTGAGTTTGTTGCTTCTGCGGTGGTGAAGAGAGAAGGGAGAGTTGAAGTTGTTTGTGGATGGCACTATATACAAAACAAATGAATAAATAAAAACTTGCATGAAGTTTAAAGGGACAATCTGGAACTGTAGGGCCTCATTTACTAGTGAGCCAGAGTGGAGTAGGCGTGTGGAGTCACTTTTTATTCCATCCAGTCCTTGTATTTGCAGAGGTCGCTGATGCTAGACTAGCACATGTCACTGGGCGTAGCTAACCTGCCACTAAAACAGTCTTACTCACTCCACAAAGCTCCCGAGGCAAATCTATTATTACACCAGACTGTCCATGTGAATGTCTGTGTTGATAGAATAATCTAGAAGTAAAACTAACCTTGGATAGCACATGCATCGTCGCACACTGAGGGACTATTTTCTCAGCAGCGGTGATATCACTCCGCCGCTAACAGGAAGAACAACTCGCTGCAGCTGCTCAGACATAAATCCTTCAAATGCAAGGTTGGTTTTACTTCTACAATGATATATAATCAACACAGACATTCACATTGATAGTTTAATGTTATAATTGTTTTGTCTCAGGTGCTTTGTGCAGTGGGTAAGTTTTTAGTGGCAGGCTAGCGACGCCCATTAACGTGCGCTAGCCTAACACCGCACTGCAAATACAAAAAAACAAAAAATTCACAGTCTTCTACAACAATCTGGCTAACTAGGAAATTGGAGTGTCCCTTTAATGTCTCTTAAATTAAATTGTCCACATTACATTATTTTCTAGTCTAGGTTATAATGTTGGTTCCTCATTAAAAACATGCCTGGGTCTGTTTTGGTTCATTCATATACATATATATACATATTTAGTTCTTCTTTCAAACAGAAACCACTCTGTTCCACCTTGTGACGTTGAGGTAATACAGGAAGTGCTCCACTGTGTTTTTAAGCTCCAGACTCCATCTTGCCAATCTACTGAACGAAAGGTAAAATGTACCTGAAACCTACTGCTCCATGACATCACAAGGTGGGACAGAGCATTTTGAACTCTGGAAATGTAGACAGATTAATACTAAAGGTTTACTCAAACATGTGTGAACGAAACAAAAGGAGGTGGTAACGACTATAGTCATATTAGAGACTTAAAGGTCACAAGAGTTAATTTTGCATATTATAGGACCTTTAATGTCTCATTCAACTATAAGTCAGAGGAAGTTTTTCTGCTGAGGCATTGGTAGAATTTTTCAACCACAAAAAGTAGTTTTCAGTTGCAAGGATTTATAGATTCATACGACAAAAATAAAAAAAATCCTTGGATACAACCACTAACAGAAATTATGAACTTCAACATTTTCTGGGACATTTCTTTCCAATAGTGAATCTCTGGTACAGTTATATAGACTGTGCCCTCCATCTGAGATTATGACATCAATCTAGAATGTTATGATTGCCGCCATCTGACAGGTGTCAGTGAGGTTACAATGACGTACAGCAGCGCCGCACAAACTTTTCAAACCAAGTACCACTAAAGAAAAAAAATTGCTTTCCGAATCCCACCAGATCTAAGTCATGTCCATAACAGGACTATTCCAGAGCTAATCTAGGGCTAAACTAGGCCTAAAACTGGACTACATCATCTCCACTACAGTTCCAAACAAGAAATGATCCATAAAAGTGGATAAATTTAACTCTAAACTAGACAAACCTACACAATGAAGCACTTTCCAAGTACCTGAAGGAGCTCAACTCCACCAGCCGTACACGTGCCACAGTTTGAGAAACACTGATTATGTAAAAACGTTTATACTGAGCTTTGATATAACACAAAAACAGATAATCAACTACTGATACTTTGCAGTGGCCTCATGCTGGGGGTGTTCTACATGTGTGTGTGTGGCAGAATCTGTTACCATGTTCATACAATACACACATTAGCAGACACTGCCTAAAAGTTTAAGTCTGAAAACTCAATAAAAATACCAAGTTGATTTAAACTAAACATATTTTCAGGAATCTATGGTCAATACAAGTCAGTTCTGTTTATGTGTTTGATTTTCAAGAAAAAGGGAGAGTGACTAAATGTGATTGTGATGTTATTTGAGACTTGTTTAGGGTGACCAGAATTTCAAAATAAAAACTGAGACATCCCTGTTTTTTTGGTTAGTAATAATAAAACTTTAAAACGAGTAGGTAATTAAGGAAAAATGTTACGTAGACGTCATTCCTGACTGAGACGTGAGCAAGCATAGCGTAGGTTTATTTGTGTTTTGGTCATTTTTAAGCAGATTCTTTTGTATTTCACCTAAACAAATTACAATGTACACCTCTCTTTACTGATGGTGGATATTAAATTGTCAAAGATAAGGAGACCTGCTGCATTTCATGTATCAAACTGGGACAATTCTGCTGGGCTCAAAACTGGGGCTGTCTCGGTTAAATAGGGACGTCTGGTCAGCCTAGACTTGTTTAAAAGCACAAATCAGCTCATCTATTAGACTTAAAGTTGGATTGCTTTAAAACTCAGATTAGTGTCTATAGTTAGCGTCACACCTCCAAGCTGCAAGTATCAACTCTGACCATTCTGAATTCAGATATAGCAGTGAACATGTACCAGGATAAAGCAGAGCACGACGTATGGGCAGAAGGTAGATCTTGTTACCCCCCTTGGATTGGCCTGGTCCCTGCTCAGTATTCTGCAGCGCTGCTTCGTTGCCTTGACCCCACGTCACACTCAGGCGCCTGTTCCAGTGACAGGACGTTCTGCCTGAGCCGCTTTGTGTCTGAGGAACAGGCCAGGGCAGGTCCCGAGTACAGGTGGTGTTTGTGAAGACACCTCCACCATCGTGCAAGCCACAAGACACAGGACAGACCCCACGGGCTATTTTTGTCCCGGCTGGAAACATACGTAAGAAAGTGACCGTGTGAGGTGTAAGAACAGTGCTGAGAAGGAACATGTACCCAGAATACTTCATCTGAATACTAATTCTGTGTATCTGCATTCTGGTACAGTTATTCTTTCATTTGGTGGTATTCAGGATAGAGTTACTTTTCTAAAATCCAAGGAACACATGATAGTATTTGATCATGTCATTTAAGCTTCATACTGCACAGAATCAGTGAAAGAACTGGCAGCTCTGCTCTTGTGGTGAGAGCAGGTGTGAGTTTTGCATCTCCAATTAGTGACAGGAAATGCTTTAAAAAGGAGAAACAAATAAAAAGCTGTTATTAAAACTATATTACATCTTTACACTATAAATGAAATGCAACTCAATTATTGCAAATATATTATATTATTCAGAATACAGAACTCTGATTGGACGTTTTGTTTTTTTTGTCATAGCACATGCGCTACAATTGCACTATTTTGATTTGATTTGCAATTTGTGCTTTGACAGTAGGAATTTGTTCATTCTTTTAATACAGCACACACAGTAGTGTTAACATTTGAGTGAAGAACTCAACTAAAACTAGTAAACACATCGTAAGCTTTTCAGAATATATTTTTAGAGGGCTAAACTACAGGGTTAATTTTTTAATTGTGACTATTCAAATCATGATTTTCAGTTTGATAACAAACGACTTTTCAGCCTTGAGTGTATCTGATGTAAATGCACGTTGTGTGATGCAGTGTGTAGGCAGTGGCTGATCTTGTCTTTCTGAGAATTCAACATCTGAAGAACCTGCTCTACGCTTGTCGACTTGTCAGTGGTCCTGCCAGAGAAAACATCTTCAAATCTTCAAATCACACAGACCAAACTGGGGTCTCCATCCTTTTTCTTCAGAGAGTTATTTGTACAGAACAAAAGTGGCACAACAGACGAGGCAGAGCTTTTCCTTGTAGCTTTCAATGAGTCTGACTGTATAACAGCAACAGCAAGACAACAAAAGGTGGGGTGCCACCTTCAGGAAGTGACAGTGCTGCTTTAACTGTGGGTTGTATTTGTGGATTCCATTGCGTGTTTTCAGAAATCATATGAAGTCATTCTGTAAATAGAGAGAACAGTTTTTTTATGAATGAATGTGAAGCAGCTGTATAGGATAAGAGCACTGAATGTTCGGATTAAGCTCTGCTGGAAGGAGCTTTCTCCCATGTCCTTTATGTTTCCCTTCTAAAGCTCCTCACAGCCTCTTTCCTGATGTATTCAGTCCATGTGAGGGGTCTGCTCCACTGGGAATGTGATGTTTGAACATATTCACCACCGTGCCCACCAGTGACCAGTCAGGAGGTATTTTTAGACTCCGCTCGACCTCGGGTGAAATTCTGCATTGGCTTGCTCAAAGTGTGACAGATTTGGTGCAGGACTTTTCCCACCGTGAATGTCTATCTGAGTCCCTGCACTCGCTCTGATTTCATTAAGAACCATGAAAACAGAACATCCAATTCTTGATCCACTCCTGAGTCACTTCTCTTTTCTCTCTGCAGCCATGGAGGAGCTGGATGGAGACGACGTGAGAGTTTCCTCTAGAGGGCGCCTCGCTGAGAGAGATATTGTACAGGTACTTGTCATAATTCTGTTGCTCACATCCTGCCAGCAACGCCAATATGTGGTGGCAGTCTCCTGTGGATTTACATCACAACACACAAAGCCTTCAGAGCTTGGCCTATAAAAAGACACATTGTTTTAGTCATTTCTCTGCTACTGTATGCAGAAGAAGACAAAGGGCAAAATGCCAGGTTGAGTATAGGTGAAACTGTGTTTTAACGGTGGGTGAGGGTCAGAAAGGTTAAGTCCTCATAATCGCATTACCATTTTATTATAAGATCCATTGAACTCTAGGGTCATAGGCTAAAAGACGCACACAAGGACACAGAATGACCAAATGTATGAGTTTCAAAGCACACATGAGCATTAAAGTAATAAATGAGCACACCTGATACATCCATGCATACAGAGCCTACATAAATGTGTGCTTGCGTGGTCATACAAATGGATGTAAACTAGTGTTTAAAATGGAAGCGTACAATCTATCCACACCAGAACTATTAGTCTGCAAAATCAGTGGGTCAAAAAAAGGTCCATATGCAGCGAGGAATAAAGGCTTTTAGGATTTGCCACAAGATTATTTTTTATCAAATATCAGTACACAGTTCTTTGAAACTCTCTACTTCTATAAAACCCTCATCAGCAAAGATAAGTCAGACAACAATACTGAACATTCATCTTCTAATGCATTTTAAAGAAATGAGCAGGGAAACTGCCTGGCCACAGATAAGAGGATCCCATTGAGTTTGATATTATGCTGGAGTTTGCAAAGACTCCTGATAAGTCTAGTGTTTCATCTGCGTACAGCTACACATCCCTCATTTAAACGCCTCTGAAAGAACAAAATCTGCTGTTGTAATAAGATAAGAAGGTGGAATTTACAGTTTTAACCCTGGGTATTTTCACTCTGGCAAGATCACGTTTCATTCAAAAGTTTTATATGTCAAACAAATAAACTGTATTGAAATAAAACATTTCTAAAAACTAAACTGAGGAACTTACCAAAGTGCATTAAAAAGTGTTTTTATTGCTCATGAATTAAACAAGATGCATTCATACTGTAGGAGGATAACGTCTTCACAGATGTAACTGAAACTTGGTCTGATGGAGTTACTTGCCTGTTACCATGGAAATAGATGCTTAATGTCACACTGTGGAACATTCCAGACAAACAAGGACATTTCCATGGAGAAAAGCAGATGGCACCTTTTATATGTGCAGTTAAGTTAGTTTAGTATTCAAGAATAAAACAATGTCACATTGCAGCACCACACACAGCCACCACACATGGCAGGATTTAATCCTCACACTTAGTTGTGGCCAAAAACAAATTGCCAATATGTTTATTGGAGCAGAGGAGTAGTTTAAATCTTTGGGACTTCATTGGTCTTTGACTGGACACCCCTTCCCTTTCACCAGCGTTTTGTCAATTAGCCCACGACACCTCCGGGGGCTTGACGGGGAACCAACGTCCTGAAACCACTTCCTCCGTCCTTCTGATCCCTCCACTCAACTCTATAGCTCAGATTAATTTGCCTACACGGTCACTCAGGGTTTACCTTTCAAATACAATGAGGTCTGATGCAAGTCAATCAAACCGTCTCCTGCACTATTTATCAGTATTGATCCAAAAACCACCCACACATTATTCCAGTCTGTGGTTAGTTTACTCTGTGCTCGTTAGAAAAGCTGGATTTGTTATGTCATCATGTTACACAAGTGATTCAGATCAGATCAGTGTGAACTTCAACACCGACTACGACAATGACACCGCTCATCTTAAAGGGACATTGTGCAACTTTTCTGGTGGAGGGTCTGTCACCTGCTTGTCTTGATGGAAATGTTATTGCTTTGTCTAGAGATTAAACCCATTCATCTCAGACAACTATAGGCTACAGGTCAGATCTGTGGAGATGCAATCCTGTTCACAGAGAGAATTACTGTATTTTTGAGTAATAGAAATACCCGTAATGAATAAATGCTACGTACTGTCGATGTAGGTGGTTTGGATTCTGCTTTCTACATTAACCCACAGACGAATGTTGTTGTTCTGTCCTTGGGTAAGACACTTAACCCCCCTGCCCCCCGGTGTATGCAGACACTGGTGTATGAATGTGTGTGTGATCGGTGGAGTGGTCTCTTCATGTAAAGTGCTGCGAGTGCCTTGAAGGTGGATATAAGGTCTATATAAAAGTGTAAACATTTACCGTGTGATCAAGCAGGGCTCCCACAGATGGAATAAACTCAAATGTAATAGGCATTACTATGGGCAAAGTGGTGATTCTGTTAGTGGTGAGAATTGTTATTACGTTTGTGGGTTTTGTACATTTAGATTCATTATGTGTGGGGTTTACATGCACTTTCTGGTGGAGGGTCTGACACCTGCCTGTTTCCATGGAGATGTTACTGATTGGAATGCTGCACAGTGTGGCATTCATTCAATCTGATTTGTCTTCATGGAGACGTGCAGGTGACACCAACAAGCCAAGATACAGGTCAGATCTGTGGAGAGTTGTGCCTGCTTGCCTTAAAAATATATAAATATAATAAAATCGCCTACAATTCCATATATTTAAGTATATATGTGATATTTTTTATGCTTTTCTGTGGAATATTTTGCTTTACTGGTCTTGAAAAAGGGGTGAAATCTATTAGAAAGTTCAGATGTGAAAGGTAAGAATAGAAAGAGAAACGCCAATAATAACTTGAAAAATACTGTTAATAAAGCTGTTTTGTTTTATGATTCAACGCAATTGAAATGCACAAGATTCTCCAGAGGTCAGCTGCACACCCACATACAAATACTGTATGTCAGGATTTTAATTTGGAGCCAGCTGAGTTACCAAACATAGATTTGAGTGACCTCATTAACAGTCATACACATATGTACATGTAAGAGTCCATATGTCCAATTAGCCAAGGAGCAGAGATGAATGAATAAATACACAGCCACTTCTGTCAGCGGTGCTATTATTCTTAATCCTCTTGAAAATATTGAGTACATCGCCTTCAAAAATCAACCTTCAAAGTTCAGCATAAATTAGAATCTGTTTGCATACATTGCCTGTTTTTGTTGAAAATTATGCCTTTGGTTTAATTGCTGGAAAAGTCAAGAAGTACATGAATTATGATAATTTAGGGCCAAGCTAAAATGTTCTACATACCTTTGATTCACTTTGAGGGGCTCTCACTTATATTGCAGGATCAGAAGTGCAATTATTTATTTATTTATTTTTTGTTAACCCAGCCAC
Organism: Scartelaos histophorus; assembly: GCA_000787155.1. NCBI lineage: Eukaryota > Metazoa > Chordata > Actinopteri > Gobiiformes > Gobiidae > Scartelaos > Scartelaos histophorus. The sequence continues at coordinate 14,177 of KN489226.1, read as the reverse complement.
TGAAAACACTGCTCCAAAAGCTGGAAGGAAACGTGAAAAATTGACTTGTGACCTTTAGCCATGTTAAAATGTTGTTACTATCAAAAACAGAAAAATGGACTTGTGGCTTTTAGCCGTGTTAAAATGTTGTTACCTCATCAAAAACAGACCTGGAGCAGCGTTTTGTTTTCATTCACATGTTTGAATAACCCTTTATTATTAGTATGTCTGCATCTCCAAAGCTCAAAATGCTCTGTTCCACCTTGTGATGTCATTCAGTGGTAGTTTTTAAGTGAACAGCTTCCTTTTGTTTAGCTGATAGTGGTAATTCTGGGACTGAAATCATCCAAATGATTCTAGTGAAGGTGCTTTGAGTTTAAAAAACACAGAGGAGCACTTCCTGTATTACCAAGAACACAGTGTAAATATGCAGGGTTTGTGTCTTAAACATGAGTGAATGAAACAAAACACAACTTTTGGTCTGTTTGTGATGAGAAAACAACATTATAACATAGACCTAAAGAGAACAAAACATTTACGTGTCTATGAAGAAAACAAATCCTCACACTGCAGATTGTTCCACCTACCACTAGGGGCAGTCACTATATCACCTCTTAGACCTTTATGCTACGTGTGTACACCAAGATTGTTACAGTGGAGACAAAAAAGACATGAAAAAAAGTGATATCCGCTTTAAACAGTCAGTAAATCTATGTGCATGTTTGTCTTTCCAGTTTGTTCCGTTCAGAGACTACATCGACCGGTCAGGAAACCAGGTCCTGAGCATGGCGCGTTTGGCTAAAGACGTCCTGGCCGAGATCCCCGACCAGCTCCTGTCCTTCATGAAGAGCCGAGGAATTGAACCGAGACCCGCGATGTCCACGCCACCCATGCCCGAGCTGCACCCCCACATGTGACCGTGCACCCGTTCACCTGCTGGCCCCTTCCCTCCCGCCCCCTGTACACAGCCCCACGGCTCAGCAGATGAGTGAAGCATTAGTATGAACCACTGTCTGTGTTAGCGTAGGACAAACGGAGCAACTGAGGAACTTTTTCACCCTTGTATAATCAGAGTGGTACTTCCTGGGTCACTATGACATGGTTTGGTACTAAAACCCTGTAGCTAAGAGCGGTACATGCACAGTATACAGTGACACCAGCTTTATTACATTTAAACAAAAAATCTGAATTTGCATGTCTAAAATTCTCATTCAATTCACTTTTTGCTGCAAGAAGGGAATGGTTTTGCATACTTTTCTGGAACCTGCAACCAACAAATTTCAGTATTTCTGTTCAGTACCATTTAAAACGATATCACTATTGTACAAAAACATATGTACTACCAAAAACTAGCTTATGTTCTCTACGGTTTGCATATGTTAGTGAAACCTGCAACCAATTCATTTCAGTATTTCTTTCCTCTCAGATCTAAAGGTTTGCGCACCATTTAAAAGCCATTATAGTACAAAAAGTTCAAAAAGTCAGAGAAAACTGGGAGAACACTATAGAAAGTTACAATAGTGGATTCACAATTCAGTTCAGTTTGTCCCTTAAGAAATAGTATAAAGGAACTCATGAACAGTTTTATTCTGTCTTTGGACAAGGTGTTGGTGTCATTTAGAGATGGTTATTTGGGCAGATTTAGATTCCCTCACCCCAAATTTAGTCATTTAAATTTGTTGCAAACTCGCTCACATCTCGTTTTACTTATTAGAGAGCCGAGTAGTCACATTTTGCTCATTTTTTTCTTCTTGTAAAGTGTTAAATTAAAGCTTTGTGTGTATTTTTTAGGCAGCAAATCGACCAAAACGAAATATCAGTATCGCCCTGGTAGCTAATTCGATAAAGAGCTGAAATATTATACCGTAGTCCTGTTACTATTCTATACTGTATCTGTACGAGTATCAAAGAAAAATTAAAGAAACCCAGATGTTGCTTTATCTTATACTAATCCAGAAATCGTGGAGAAATCCCTGTGTCACTGTTTACACCTCATAGGAACCAAACCAGGCCATACTGACCAAACTGGGGGGATACGAGGCTTGTTTTGTCCAGACAGAAGTTCTCCACTTGTCCTTGAAGCCTCACTTTGGCAGCCGGCCTAGGAAGTGCAGGACATTACCTTTAATTGAAGTGGAAGCCCCAGACTCGGTCTAATCCGGTGTCTATCTGGTGGTCCGGGTGTATTTTTAGACCCCTCGCCGTAATTCACAGAGTAATTGGTCAGCGAGGGGACAGGTGTTTGATTTATTTTTCTGATCGTCGTTATAGTGGAGATAATATGAGCAAAGCACTGCCAAATGCCGGGCTAATTTAATATAGACTGGCAACAATTAGTCTAATCCAAACAGATGAATGAGTCACAAGAGGAGGGTTTATGGAGATGTACGTACGGCGGCCCGGAAGGCTCATAAAACGTCACCGCATGAACACAAATGCTTTCCCATTACAATTATTGGTCTAGTTTCTGTGGTTTGATTACACCGTTTTGGATGGAGAGAAATACTAATGGACCTGTGGAAAAAAGTGTTGCCATAGCACCAACGTGGCTTTGGTTCATTTTCCATTTTCTGGTTTAATTTGCTACTTTCCCTGTGGTCATTTATACCACGTCAGGATTAATTGGTTGATCGATGGTTGTTCAGGCCACAGCATAATCCTAACAAGAATTAATATGCAAAAATAAGTCATTTAATTTTCAATTTAGATTTGAAAATGTGTGTAAAAACTATATCAAGCCATTATCCCTTTTCCCCAGTGTTGGCTATAATATTTTATGCATTCAGATTCCTTATCCTTTGATCAAAATATGCACATTTTTACATTATTCTCCTATAGAAACATTCAATTTCAATCATTTCTTTTCTTTTTCTGATGTTGACGGGACACCAGCTTCACCTTTTTCCTTCAGAAAGTTTTATTTTATTTTGTTATTTTGCAGCTGGTCACACACAGGAATCTGATCTGTTTATTAGTGCCTGAGAATGAAGTCGGTTTAATTTCTTCTCTCACTGCTCATTACACTGCAATTTGATTCTGTAACACCCATCGTCATTATTTTGTCAGATCAAAAAATAAAATTTCATCAGGGCTAGTTTTTCTTTTGTAGTTTGTACAAAAATGTCCTTGGAGCTTCTCGGCAAATGATATTTGTCACAAAATGAGTCGTATTTTAGGAAATCTATCACGCTGAAAAATAAGTTTCCATTTTATTTCACAGTCGTACAGCCACAAGTCGATTTATTCTGTAACTTAAGTAAAAGTACAGAGCCAAAAATACTAAATACTAAAAAAAAAAATACTAAAACTACTCAAGTGAAAGTATAGCATGAAAGTAAAAGTATTGCAGTCCTGTTTAAAAATGTAAAGAGTAAAAAGTAAAAGTATTTATTTCAGATTTTCTAATAAAGCTTCAAATGTAGTGATTTTGATAAAGATTTGTTCTGCATGGATATTTTTTTCTAGCTTTTCTTAAATATAGAGGAGTATAAAGTACATATACCTTCTCTTAAATGTAAAGTAAATAAAATATCCTCTTTAAAGTACATACAGTAAAGCGCAGATACTTCAAATTTATACTTATGCCCAATATTCTACTACTTTGTTACGTTCCAGCACTGCTTAAAACTACTGACTCTATTAAACCGACATTATTCTTCAGTGCTGCAGGAGGAGGTCAAAGGTCAGTGCGCATCAATATTTAAACATTTCTTCATAACTGTACTTATAGATCTTTGACCTCAAGTTTTAAAGGTCCTGACCAGCCTAAACAAACGCTCTGAATTCATTGCATATTTACATATAACAAGATTTGCTCCAACGCCTGCGAGACTATTAAATAAATGTCAGACAACAGAATCTCTCGCCTTGTCCGTCACCGGGAAAAAACACAGAGCGATATTTTAAAAGGAGCGCTCTTTAAATTCGCCGTTATTGTGTTTTTTTGATTATTACACCGATCCTCCCGGGCCTCCGTACATGATGCGATGCACGTTGGCGTTAAAGGTGCAGGGATTCCTCTCACGTGTTCATTACTGCCAGTCAAACTCCCCTCACCCCCACCCTGCGCTGCACCGCGGGGGGCCGGGCTGGGTGCAGAAGGTCCCCCCCGCCGTGAGAGAAATGCCAGTCTCGCCGGCAACACTGCGGGGAGAGGGAGGGCGCCAAAGGAAGGAAGAGGAAGAGAGGAGGGGGGGGGATGGAGAAGAAAGGGCGAGGGAACAGCCAAGGACAAGTGGAACCTTCTTGACTGGGCCGGGTTTAGGCTAAAGGCTCAACCGCAACGGCACGAAAGAGGAGAGTCGCTTTTGGAAAGTCTTTAGTGAGTTTTTAATGAAGAAAAGAAAAGGAGACGCTTGGAAGTTCATGTCAACCAAGAAAAATGTTGATTAAGCTGCATAATGCTAATCTAATCAGAATAATTATGACTAAATATGAAAATGCTTTGGATTCTTCTCGGGATTGTGCAAAATATAAAAGATGCTCAGAGGAATTTGATCACAGAGACAGTAGCATTGTTCAAGTAGAATGTTGTTACCCTACCTGGAGTTGCGTTTTGTTTGATTTAAACATGCTTTATTGTGCGTCTTTCTACGTCTCCAAAGCTCAAAATGCTCAGTTCCACCTTGTGATGTCATGTAGTGGTGGTTTTTTCAAGTTCGCTGTTTCCTTTTAGTAAAGTTCAGTCGATCAGTTGCAGCGCTGAAAGGATCCAAATGATTCTACTGATTCTGGATTACATCATGACATCACAAGGTGGAAGTGACAAACCCTTATCCAGAAAAACTCACACAGAAACACTTAAATCTACTGTATCGTGCACGGAGACCAAGAGATCTATGTCCAAATCTTGAAATAATATTAAGGTTCAGCTTAACTGTAGCTGCAGGATTACGGCATTATTATGACTCAGATTACAGGTTTACATTGATCCACAAATTCTTATGCAAAATGTAATATGTGTTAATCGCTGCTAATACATTTTAAATATGGACGGTGGTGATTTTGTGGATTTACCGGATTTGTCAGGAGAACTGTTATTATTGGCTCTTTATAAGCATCTTAATCAGGATTTATGGGTTTTAGGAGCCGTCATCTTTATACCGACTGAGTATTTCAAATCATTTCTCAAATTAAGACCTCATTTTGGCTTTGAGACCAGTTTTGTGTTTTTGGTCTGTTTTACTGCTCAAATTTTGAGAATCGTCGCTCGCTTCATTTCCGGATCACTTTTGGAACTGAAAATTAAAAACTTAAATCGAGCCAAGTTAAGATTATTTGAATAAAGAAAGTTTTGTCACGATTTTAGTGGAACCAGTAGACTTTTTATACTGAAAATCTTGCACTGCGTAAATTTTTGGGGTTCGTCACCTGCTTGTTTCTTTGGATACGTCATTCCTCTGCCTGGAATGTTCCACAGTGTGACTTTAAACAGCTCTACATGACATTTATTGAAGTACAAGTGAGTTTATAGTTCAAAAATACCAAGAAAAAGAGGCGTTCTGAGTGTGAGTGGGGCCGCCGCTCCACAGATCTGACCTGGAACTTGCTCTGGTTTGGTCTCCGTCAATATAGAAAGTTTAATGCCGCACTGTGAGACATTCCAGATAAAGAAATAACTCCAAATCTCCATGAAGACAAGGATTTTTGACGGATTCTCCAGCAGAAAAATGACACAGTGGAGTTTTAATGAGCTTTTTGGAGTGAAATACAAGTTCAAAAAGACTCTCTTATCTTTTTAAAGGCGTTGGGGTTGAGCCTGAGTTGAAAAAGCACAGCAGCACACAGGGCCATTGTCTGTTTTGAAACATATTGTACAGTCGGAGATATATTTTTTAACAGTGAGTGGTGTTGAAGCGCACATTCTGAAAAGCAATATAAATACATATTACAGAGAGCATATTATACGAGTCCGTGTGTCCCTATGCATGTGCCCCTCTCCCGCTGCCATGACTGGACAGGTGACTCCACACGACTGGAGCGGTGTACAGAGCAGAGCGAGCCTGCCACCTGGTGTCCATCCGGTGAACTGCAGGGTGTCTCTTTATTATGCATGAAACTCAAGTCCCAGACATGTTCCACTTATAAGGTCATCGTCCCATTGTACAGATCTGATAATA
>KN489224.1:0-11449 GCA_000787155.1 Scartelaos histophorus | reverse complement strand
GACTTAGCTTTTTTTTTTTTTTTTAGCTTTAGCTTTAGCTTTAGGTTCTCTGTGCACCATGCAGTTAACATAATCACTGTGTTATTTTTGTATAGATTCAAGTGTATTTTGGAACGGTTGAAGGAAGAAATCAAGATATATATTTTGTTATCCATCCTTAAGTAGCAGTTTGGAGTGGTTGTAGTACTCTTACACTGATGGCCTAATGATACTTTGAAGGTCCGATATTACACAAAATTGACTCTTGTGAGCAATGTTGTTACAATGTTGTTACTTCCTCAAAAAAAACATACCTGGGGTTGTGTTTTGTTTCATTCACACATTTTTGAGTAATCCTTCATTATTAATCTGCCTACATCTCCAAAGCTCTGTTCCACCTTGTGATGTTATGAAATTAGCAGGTACCTTTTACCTTTAGTTCATTAGAGATTGGAAATTATCCAAAATTATCCAAATGATTCTAGTGAAGATGTATGGAGTTTAATAATACAGTGGGGTATTTGCTGTTTACCAGATGACATCACAAGGGGGAGTGTTTAGTGTCTGAAGGAAGAACTCAGCCTAAATATGTAGAATGGTTTAATACACATTTCAATCCTGTTTACTTCATAAACTACATAACCTGTTCCGTTGCGATTTTTCCTAATTTTGAACTCGACCTTCTGTATTGAGTTGTGGCTTGGTTCCAGTGTGCGAGTGAATAGGGTTTTATTTCCTGTGCATAAGAGCCAGAGGAAGCTGTGGATGGCACAGACTGAGGAGAGTTTGGCATTTTCAGACATCTCATAACATCTGTTTTTTCACCACCCACATCCATAGAGAGAAATACGTATGTACTTTCACTTACTTGGTCTGTCTCGTGTGTGCTGTTTGTGAGGAAGAGACCACAAGCACTGCTAATGGACTGAGAGAGGAGACGACTACAACTAGATCTGGTGAATTGATCTATGTCATAATGTTGTTTTCTCATCACAAACATACCTGGAGTTGTGTTTTGTTTCATTCACACATGTTAAACATGCAAAATCTTATTTAGGCTGTGTTATTTTCTCAAACACCATGTGATGTCATGTGGTAATACAGGATATGCTCCTCTTCATACAGCTTCACTAGAATCGTTTGGATAATTACAGTCCAGGAATAGGGTTTAGAGATATAACAAAAATATAATCATCATTTTGTTCATCAAATTGATCTGAATTTTGGATTATTTTTATTTATCTCATTAAAAACCAGTCCACAGCTATTGAGTCCTTTCAGTGTCTGCATAAACTGCTGTGTGAATGTGTATGAATGGAATATTGGTTTCTTTTTACAGTGGTTTGAGGGCCCATTGGAAGTGCTATATAAATATAAAATTAATACATGAATTGCAGAAGTTTAAACAATAGACCATTTTCTTTCTTCCCTCAATGGGAATGTTATTGGTTGTCTGGAATATTTCACAGTATAGATTAAACATAAATGTATGAAAAAAGGAGACAAGCAGAAACAGCACAATTCAAATCTGTGGAGAGTCACTCCTATTACTTTAAGTACAGAATTTTACTACAGTTACTTTGTTCCATTGCTGTGTACACATAATATGAAAAGCAGTACCTACGTCAGTACATTATAATATTCATAGACCACAGACAGTTTGATCCTGTATTTGAACTCTTCTCACCCTTACATGCGCCCTTACTAATTATTCCAATCTCGAGAGCAGCGTTCATACTAGGGTCTGATAAATCTGGAGAGCCTCTTATCTCACCATGTTGACATTCAGCCCAATCAGAAAATGAGAACATTAACAGCCATCAAATACTGAGAAGAGCAGATGATTTATTTCACAGCCAAAACCTCTTCAGTCAAAACAGATTCGTCACAATCCAAGTTTTTACATTCAAATACTGTGTTGTTGCCATAAGAATAAACAGTGGCAGTCTGTAGAGCTGGTTATGTTGTGAATTTGTGCTTTTCTCTTCAATGTAACATATGTCTACATAAACCACCCACTTCTCATATTGGTCAGTCTAGATCATGTGAGTTACCCATTAGCCAGAACCACTTTGACAAAACTTTAACTTTAAATTTAAAACTTTGGATCTGGAGTCGTATCCTGTCTTCCCAAATGTAGCTGTGTGTGACTGACAGGCAGATTTCAGAGAGGAGCATGCTCTGTTCAGTTACGTTATGTGCAGCTTACACATATAAAGGGAAAACTGAGAAAAAGCACAGATCTTTACAGAATCAATCATCAGCGCATCAAACAAAATTCATCTCAGGTAAAATAAGTTATTTTTCTTCTGTCTGTTTTCTAGCATAGAGCATTTGAGAAACACATGATACAAAATATAAATATGACACATTGATAGTATTACTTACAAGAAAATATTAGCTGAGGTACTTTAAGTTCATTGAAGTGGGTTGCTTACTAATCCTAAAACCTGTATAAATCAGCTGACGGAGAGGAGGAGAGAGGATGGTAGAGAGAAAGGCGAGTGAGGAAAGGAAGGCGAGGGAGGGTGGAGAGGAGCAGAGGTGGACAGGATGAGAGGTCGAGAAGAAGAGAAGGTTGAAAGCACTAAAGAAGAGGGAGGAGATGTGGAGAGTATTAGAAAAGAGGAGAGGTGGAGAATGGTGACAGTTTGAGAAATCCTCCTACGTCTTCAGATGGAGATAATGGCTTCATATGAACAGGCACAGTGCAGGGTTTACACTCCGGAGCTTTTGAGTTTTCAGAAGGGACAGTTGCTTTGTCCCCGTCGGGCTTCCATCAGTGTACCCTGCCTTTTTAATATCTTAACTTCACAATCAAAAACCTGAAAAATATTTCTGTCGTCCACACATCAGAGCTTCTACCTGACTCCTGACTTCTGCCTGAGCTAAACGAGTCTGAACTGGACCAGCAAAAAACAGAGGTGTTGTGCCAGAAAACCAAAATATCTGAATTGAGTATTTCACAGTGTTGTGAAAACTGGAGGGAGATTGATATGTAGAAAGTAAAATCTGTCTTATATTAAATTAACATGGTATAATTTATAGATCAGGTAGATTAACTGATTGTACAGATGGGATTTATAATGTGTAATGACCTCATCGATCACATTCTGTTCTGTTCTGCAAAGTTGGCTTCAAATTTATACTTTCAATCACCTCCTCCCACATGTTCCTACCAAGTATCAAAATAGTTCAAAGTTCAATATATATGTAAATGATATAGTTCTCTACTGTCTACTGAACTGATGGCTTAAGGCCCTCTCCATGCTGCTGTCTGCACCTAAGGCTATTTATGTACAGGCTCTTTTCATGCTGCTGTCTGCCTTGTTCAGTTTCTCTTCAAAAGTGCAGGTCCTCACTTACTTACTCATTCTCTTAGATAGAAGTTAGCCAAGTCTTGCAAAAATAAATCAACATTTAAATATCAGGATGCAGACAGTTGGTTTTACATGGATAATCACAGACATCGTGTTACTTTTCTAAACACAGCTTCTTTCAGTGAAGTATTTACTTCGTAGTGAAGGTCTTAACATGCTGTCTGTGATTATCCATACGTAACTTGCTGTCTGTGTCCTTATTTAAATATTAAATATTTATCTTAGCAAGACTCAGCTAATTTATCTTAGAAAATGAATAAGTAAGTAAGGATCTGACAGCAGCATGAAAAGAGCCTGTATATAAATAGCCCTGGTACACCTGTAGGTTAAACCACAAGGACACCGGGGTCACTTATCTGTTAATTGCATATTGTTGCAGTGAAAAGACATATACCTCATTCTCTGCATTCAAACTGACTAGTTGTCCCACCTTTGCTCCTGTCTCTGCTCCATCATTAACTGCTCTGACATTTTCTTAACTCAGAGCCCATCTGCTCCTGCTCCATCTGAGAGACGCAGGCTTCAGCTCTTTGTAAATTAACTCATTAGTACCTGGACTCAGATTTAACAAAGTCATAGTCAGACACATTTATTCAGGCTCTTTTAACATTTGGCTAAAGGTGCATTGTGTAACTTTTCTGGGGGAGAGTCTGTTATCTGATTTTTTTTCCCGTGGAGACTTTATTGCTCAGTCTGAAATGTTCCAAAGTAGCATCAACCTTATGTATTTATAGTAGTTATTCAATTTCAGGTGTTTTTATTGCTTAAATAAACATGAGCAGGGTCGACTCTCCTCAGATGTAATTTTATTTGGAGGTGTCACTTTTTTGTCTCCATGGAGATAGATAAGTTTAATGCATTACTGTGGAGCATTCTGGACAAGGCGACATCTCCATGGACACGAGGAGCAGAAAGTAAAAGTTATACAGTGCACCTTTAAATTGCTTTAATAGAGCAGCAAGGAAAACATCTTATTCTATATTCCAAACTGCACCAGAAAAGACATATACCGATGTATTTTACATGTATTAATTTCATTCAGTTTCACATTTTAACTTCAGTTTCTTTTATTAAAACTGGCTGTTTCCACTTGACTGTGTTTTCAAACTGAAGTAACTTTTGGGTGTAATTTAAAAAGTCCCCACTGTGCTAGAATGCTGTGTTCCTTTGGAGAGGTTTAATCATTCATAAGTTGCCAGTTCTCTTAATTAGCCCCATTAGCTCTAAAATCATCAGTCCAGGCGTTGGCAGATGGGATAAGAAGGGAGACTGTACTCACCTCCAGCAACCCGCATGTGCTCAAGGTTAATAATTTTTAACAATAAATAATAATTTTTAAGGAGTACTGTTTCATTTATCAGGGGGAGGTACACCATTTTCTCTCTCCCTGGAATGTTTCACAATATGGCATTGTAAAAAAGAAGCCTGGAATGTTTCACAATATGGCTGAGTGAGTGTGAGTGAGTGTGACGTGAGCTATAGCATTTAGTGCAGCTCAGACGAGGCTCCCGATGCTCACGGCTACAGGAGCGAATCTGGAACCAGGCTCTATCTTATGAATAGGATTTTTTTGACTGACAAAATAACGGAAAAAGAATTCAGAATCATGTAGAGCGAGTTAATACCAACATTTTAAGACCAAAATGACAAGGCTCACAGCAGCAGGTACAGAGAGAGAAGGGCAACAAAATCCTAATGTAAGTCAATTGGAGCCAGGGTCAGAAGGAGCTGGAAGAGCCTCCTGTAGCACTTCCTATTTGGCACACGGGGGCTAGCAAGTTAGCTATGTCCATTTAAATATACAATCTATGCTCTCCACAGATCTGACCTGTAACTCCCCCTGATCTAAAAGATAAACCTGTTTTAGCAACTATTCCTTAATCATTGTGTGATGGGGCCTAGTGTTTGGCCAAGATTTTAAATAATAGTTATCATAAAATGCCATAGAAATCTCTACAGTACAGATCACCCTGGTCTTATGCTTTGGAGATGTCAAAAACATTTTGGTTTCAATAAACCTCCATAAATGTGTTTTGACACTTCACACGTCGTCCCGTCAGACCTGCTCCACTGTATGAGCAGAGGAATAAACACAGGCCAAAAAATCACAGCTACTTTTATAGGGCCCATGTTACAGTATTTTCTGATCTGTGTTATAATGTTCTTTCTTCAAACAGACCTGGAGTTGTGTTTTGTTTCATAAACACACAAACCCTGTACATTTAGGCTTAAGAGTTCTTCTCTCAAACAGTTCCACCTTGTGATGTCATATACAGGACGTGCTCCATACACCTTCACCAGAATCATATGAATGATTTTTGCCCTTTACTAAACACAAGGTAAAAGGTTACAAGGTTAACTTAAAAACTACCACTATGTGACATCACAACATTATAACATAGATCAGAAAATACTGTTAAACAGCCTTTTAAAAGTGAGATTTTTGGCAGGCGTTTTATTTTTTTGAGGAGGTACAAAAAAACTCACAAGAGAGCATTTTGTGTAATATAAGACCTTTAAGTGCATTTTAAGTACATTTTCAGTTTTCATTTCTATTCAGGAGTGTTTTTCTTTCAGTTATAACAGTATTAAAATGAAAAGGCCCATCCAACATTATTGCACATTCAGGAGAACTCTCCCATAGGGCACATGCTTCATATAACTGCCTTTTTTCAGTATTGCTTCACTGCATATTTCACTTTCATACTGAATCCACCGGCATTTAATATAGTTTAATCTGAAACGTTGCCCATCTGCTTTGCCTTGGATGCCCCTAGTGCTCATGGGTAATGGTCCATTTGGTGCAGGACAAGCCTGTTTGATTTGTGATTGGATTTTGGGCATGTTAAATTGAATCAGAGTCTGTTGTATTAGCTGCAGTGGTTTTGGATGAGGAGGAGAGAGCCGAGGTAAAACCTCCAAGGACCTGGTGTGAACAGAGTGAAAACATATGCTTAGATGTGGCACCACAGAGATTAGATTACTGATTAAGATTAAAGTAGGTTCTCATTGGAATTCAATCTTTATTCACCTTGTACAAGAGATTTTAGATTTTAAAGGTGCACAATGTAACTTTTTGGTGGGGGGTCAAACACCTTCTAGTTTCCATGGTTTTGTCATTGTTGTTCCACAGTAGTTTTATAACTCAAAAATACCTGGAAAAACAGGCATTCTGGCTGTGAGTGGGGTCACCTCACCACAGATCTGACCAGTGACTTTGGTCTTCAGTCTGGTTTGGTCTTCATGATGATAGAAAGGTTTAATGCAATAGTGTGAAACATTACAGAGAAAGTAATAATATCTCCATGGAGAACAGCAGGTGGTGGAACCGCCACTGGAAAGGTCACAGTGCACCTTTAAATCAAATGTGTCATTAAAGTCACACAGTTGGGTGATGACTAACTCTTCCTAAACTAACTAAACTAAATAATAGTAAATTAAATGAGACTGACATTTACTGAAAATATATCTCAAGTTTGAAATTCAATCGTGGACAACACTTACTGTACTGCTAATTGCATAAATAATCCAATTCATAAAGTATATATATCAAATTTGAACTTTACTGAAGCTATAATCTAATGTTTTATAGGTAATGCAGCCACAGTTTTAATTAAAGTGATTAAATTAAGAAAGATGAATCGCATTTCAGTACAAACACACTTATTACAAATGGGCTCTGCAGGTTTAATATGTTCGTGGATGTGTGCATTTTGAATCAATTTGCATGTCTGAAAATACAGTAAAACCTGTGAACACATGATATAACTCTAATACATTTAATTGATTTAGTATTTTAAAGGTGCACTATGTAACATTTCTGGTAACTTTCAGCCATGGACATGTCATTGATTAGCCTGGAATGTTCCATAGTCTGGCATTAAACATTTCTATCTTGAGTTTAGAATTTTCAGACGTTTTTAACGTTTCACAAATGTTTCACAAAAATACTGTCTTTCTTACTGTGAGCAGGCTCACTTCTTCACAGATCAGACCTGTAAATGGGCCTGGTGGTGTATCCATGAAGATAAATAAGTTTAATACAGTACTGTGGAACATTCCAGACAAAACAATAACATCGGGGAATGGAATGCACCTTTTTGTCTTGAATTATAACAAACTGGATACATTATGTGTTCACTCCTTAACTAGCTCCTTAGATTGCCTCCTGCATGATCTTCATGGATACAGAAAAAACAAAGAGCTCATTTCACAAAGCTCAGCAGTCTTTTATTTGTGCCCTTTAACCAGCACATTCTGCATATGATGTTAAAAACTGATCTTAAAAAACAAAAAGTTTGAAAAACTGCTCAGGTAAGCCAGGTAGCCCCAAAGCAGGCAGCCACTCCTTGAATAAAAAGTTACATATTGCCCCTTTAAGTTGAACCATTTAGGAGTAATAATTGTTTTTATGCAATTTCTTAAATCATTCCCATAACTGTGGTTATTTCTAATACTTTTATCAGATCTTGACTTCCAGAATACTTTAGTCTGGAAACGTGTGAATAAACCCAGTCCCTTTGATAAACAGTGGCTTCATAATTAGCATCTGTCCCGTCAGTTCGTCTCTCGTGTGCAGGTGAGATGAGCCTTTTACATGATTAAACCATTACAGCAAACAGAGGTACATCTCTCCTAGTCACAGTGAATTCGACAGACTTTGATTGCACATTATTTGGTGATGAACCCAGCTCCTCTCTGCAACAAACCAGAGAAAGCTAATTAGATATTATTATTGTGAAAATCATTGGTTAGCCACCGCAGTATCAAGGTCTTATGTATTCAGAGGAGAGACTACAGAACTCATTTCACTGTGTTTTGAATAAACAAGAAAGTTCCATTTACTTAATTTGTTCTAAAACGTAGTTTATTATTATTAACACTAAACACTTTTTTCCATGTTATGTTCTGCTGAAATGACGCAAGATAAATAACACAAACTACGCTCTTTATTTATTTTTAATTAAATGCACTTTTGATGCACTTTAGCAAATAAAAATACTGAGAAAGCACATTATTTCTGGGGGAACTTGTCTCTCCACAGATTTGGCAGGTAAGTAGGGATCATTGCCATCTCTAAAAGTTATAAAGAACAAGATCTTTGCTAATATGTGGTAAAATATCAAAACATGTGACTTTATCTTTATTGGGGTTATTTAAAAGTGCACTATGTAACGTTTTAGCTGGTGGTCCATCACCTGTTTGTTTCCATGGATACGTCATTGCTCTGCCTGGAATGTTCCACAGTATGACATTAAACAGCTCTACTTTACAATGAATCAGTATTAGATGATTTTATAGCTCAAAAATCCTGAAAAAACAGGCATACTGACTATATGTGTGGGGTTGCCTATCCACAGAACTGACCTGTAACTTGGCCTGGTTTGGTCTCCATGAAGATAGAAAGGTTTAATGCCATACTGTGGAACATTCCAGACCAAACAATTTCATATCCACAGACCCTCCACCAGAAAAGTGACACAATGCACTTTTATGACACTTTGATGTCTTAAAATGTAAAAAAAAAAACACTGTTTGCAATGGTCCAAAGTTATTTCTCACTTACCATTCTGAGCATTCTAAATATTCACAATTATTACTTTATACGCAACTCTCAAAGACCTTAGCAGAGTTTTGCTGTGATGGTAATGCTAATGATGTATGATAAGGCGCAATTCCTGGTTGACAGACAATAAGATGCTTGTTATTAAATGCAGACCTTACACAGCTGAGTTAGACACATTTTGTCTGCTAGAGGCCCATGGACCTTAAAAATATTTTCTATAGTGTGCTCTAGTATTGTGTATGATAACTGCAATAAATAAATGGCGTAATGAAACACTTTTATAGTTTGTTTCTATACTCAATTAACTCTAAATCATAGTACAGAGAAATTCCCCTGTAGACCAAAAAAAAGTACTCAGGAAAAATATAGACCCCCTATTTGAAATCATACGGTTGTTATAATAATAATGAAGATGCACTTTTGGGGACCTGATCCGTGTCCCTATAGGAGCAGCAGTTATATCTGTTCTTGGGTAATACACAGGCCCTTTAATTTTTTACTTTACTTCTTAAATATGTTTTCTATAGTGCACTCTATTATTGTGAGTGATTAAATACCATAGGCATAGCTTTAGACAGTAGTTCTGTACATTTTGTTCAACACAAACAGGTTGAAACATTGGCCGATGTCAGAAGAACAGGTCTATAATGCAGATGTAACTGTTTTCTGCTGTGTTATATTTTCAGACTTGTTACCTTACATTGAACATCTGTTATAAGACTCTGCTCCTGTCGCCCCCTGCTGTGTTGGAGATGTAATTATTCTCCTCATATTTTAGTTTTTGTGTCATAAAAAAAAAACCTCCTCTCCATTATCTGATGATCTGAACAGAGCCTGTTTGAAGTCTGTTCAAGTCTGCAGCTCCTGACCCAGTCTGACCCCACAACATTTACACAGGGATTTCTCAGTAACAATGCCATTGCAGAGGTGATTAGTCTCCAGGGGACGCTTTCCTTTCTAACCATGCCTGAGAAGGTATTTTTGTGTCTTTGAAGGGCCTGTACTTGATTTACTTAAGTATTTGAGCAAAAATAACAAAATAAATCCACAGTTTGCAATTAGAAATTAGATAAGATAATTAGAAAACATTTTACTGTCTAATAAACCCTTCTCTGAAAGTTGTGACACGCACTTGTAAACTCATTGCAGTCTGCAGGGAATAATTAAGATGTTAAAAATTAACCAATAGGCTCTCTTTACGCCTACATCACAAACCAGGAAGACGTTTGGAAAGAAGCGATTATGACTTCCGCTGTAGTTACTGACACTGAGCTCGCCTACCACCTGTGATATGTGTGGTTGTAATTGTTGATTAGCCAAACATAACAAAACGCTACAATGACATTTGGATGAAGAAAACTGGGCCATTTTCAAATGTTTCCTAGATTTTGTCAAACTTACCACAACAGTAAACAATGTGTTTGTATCTATAGTGAAGTTCTTTATTCACCATTTTTCAGCTCACATTCTAAATCATATTACAGAAATATAACACAAATGAGCACTCATGATAAATATTGATCCCTAAATGGAAATCATATGTTCTATAATAATAATCAGGATGTACTTCATGGGGACCTGATGTTTGTTTCTATAGGAGAGGCAGGTCTCCACAACATGCCAAACTCCCGCCCCCACACACAGTGATTAAAGCTGTATCTCCGTTGTGTTGTGATGTCGTCCGTACAGCAGCTGTCAGTCAAAGAGACAAGAGCTTTGTTATTCATGAGGGAGTTTGGAAAGTGAAGTTGTGCTGATCCACCATGAGCAGAATTTAAAAGACTGTTTATTTAGCACAGTTTAAGAGGCTTTCTATTACATAGGGTTTATACTGAGGAACAGTGGTGGATTTGATTGAAGATTTGTTATAAGTAAAAGTACAGTGTACAAAAAGTATGAAAGAATATACTTATGTAAAGTATTAAAGTATTAGAGTTTAAAAAAGACTAAAAAATAAAAGTATTTTGTCCATATTTTGAAGTCTAATAAAGCTTCAAATGTGTTGATTTTCATACAGATTGGTAATTTCAGGCCTGGAATTGCCAATTTCTGCTGAACAAAGGCAGCTGTTAAGATAAAAACTATCGCTTCATGACATCACAAGGTGTAACAGAGCATTTTGAGCTTTGGAGATATAGACAGACTAATAATAAAGGGTTACTCAAACATGTGTGATTGAAACAAAACACACTCTAACACATTCCAGTTTTAAAGAGGAAACTATAACATGGCTTAAAGCTCTCAGTCAGGAGTCAGTTTTCTGTAATAATTGCCTTGGAACTTCTGTAAGTTGAACTGTAATTCCACTGTGATCTGATTTATTTTACTCCCTTGTTGAGTGAGCCTGTCCCTTACACCGGTGTCCCGGAGAATAGACCTGTGTTGTGTTGACAGGTGTTGAGAAAAACAGCAGACGCTCCTCTGTTTAAGGATGATTCACTCTGTGTTTGCTTCACAAACCTGCAGCAAAACACTTCTCATCTGCTACGCATGATGTCAAATACTAATTGAGCTTCACTGCAGA
>JACN01021516.1:0-26279 GCA_000787155.1 Scartelaos histophorus | reverse complement strand
TCAATATCGTGCAGCCCTAATTCACACCTATTAGAGTAATCCTTTATTATCTATCTAAATCTCCAAAGATCAAAATTCTTGTTAAAGCTGGATTTGCCTAAACAAGTCTATCCAATGTCTTAGTTTTCCTGAATATACTTGATAAGAATGAACTTCACATTTTTACAGTGCGCTAATTATCCCACTAGGCCAGATACATTTACGGTCAGGGCCAGGTTGCTTATCACCCCGGGGGGAGATTGTCTCATGCGTGGGGGGTGGCCGTGCTCTGTCGCCACGCTGGGCCTGCGTACAGTACATCTTGTGGAATCTGAAGCGTATTTGGGTGCACGAGTAGAGAGCATGAAATCAGAGGAGCAGTAGAATGAATCACCAGGACACTTGAGACGCTAATGTTTGGATAGACGTCCCGACCCGACTCTGACCCTGCGCATGGCGGGAGGCACCGCTGTCGCACGATTTCCAGCAATTATGTTCACTAGTGGTGTGATGGAGTAGCCATAACAAGGTGACAAACGGCATACATGGAAGTGGAAGTCATGTTTCGGCTTTCGTGAATCAGACGAGCCTTATTGGAATAGACGTGATGTGTTTAAGTGCTTGTCTGTGGGGTAAGCACAGTTCAGGGTCATCTAACTTTGTGTGCGGTGATTTCCATATGCAACCCTAACTTATTGATTTAGAAGGAACGCAAGTATACACACCAGCATGATACAGAAAGTAAAAATGCTTTTTTAAAAAAGTACAAAATATCGTATAAATTGTATAAATGAATGCAATCTTATGCTTTGCTACGGCTGACATTAGCTCAGGTGATAGAGCACTACACCTTCTGTTCCAGAGGTTGGTGGTTTGAATACCAATCACCAAATATGAATGCTGTCATTGTGTCCTTGGGCAAATGCTTAACCTGCTTCGCCCACACACTGGGGTATGAATGTGTGAATGGGTACAGTGCTACCTTACCTTGAAGATAGAAAAGTGATAAAATAATATAATAATATGAATGTGACCTGTTAGCATTTAGCATGTTCCATAATTTACAGTATTGTAATTAGCATTCCCGGCGGCTGATGCTAACTATAAGCATTCTTTGTTTTAACACAGTTTGACCATAAATAACTGACTTAATTAAAATTATGTATTATGTATTATATTATTTATATCACAAAACAATATATGTACAAGAGAGCTAGTATTTGGTCAAGAGCTTTTCAGTTAGTCACTTTAACTTTTTTGTTGAAAATCAAACTCCTAAACAGGACCATGAACACATCCTGATCACAGGCTCTTGAAAATGCGTTGGGCAATTTTCTATTTTTTCTTGAATTTTCCGATTATTGTAAAATGAATGTGGTTGCTAATGTGCACAGTATCTCCATGGTAACTGATAAACCTTAAACCAACACACATACATGTAGAACACCCCCAGCGTGATTTCACAGCAAAGTATCAAAACTGACAATGAATATCAAGAGTTCGCAAGCGCAAGGTACGAGATTGTAACACCTCCAGTCAGTTAATTCTCAGATTTCGAAAGCAATTTTCAAAACAGGAAAAACCAACTATATGAAACCCTGTCACCTGTGTCCAAATAATACAAGTTCAGCACTAATAATATATAATGTTATCCGTCCTTATATTGTAATCCGTCTAGCATTCATATTCAATTCAGAATAAAAATGACTTGAGAACAGTTGTGTGATCTATGTGTGCGTTTCAAAGACGTTAACATTCTTTCTGTAATTACGGAATGTGTTTTGATGGAATGCCCTCTTCACACTTCATATTTATGTTATTTAATGTGAGGATTTTAATTTGTTATAGTCAGTCAATGTCAATACATGTGCACATTTTTTAATATATTCAACTTATTACCTTTTCAAATGAAAGTGAGACAAAGTTAACAGCACATCTTTTTTTTCACTTGTATTAATATTCTAGTCAGAGTAGAGGATTTCTATAGACTTAACATGTCTGAAATTGAAAATACTGCAAATATACTACTCCAGCTTAAACACTGTGCATTGCAAACATAAAATTACACCACCAACAACCATCACAGACCTGAAATAAACAGAAATCACACACAGAGGTCCAATTTTAATGCTGTTTTCCTGGGCCATAAGAGCCGCTTTGACCTTGTAGCCAGTTATTGTTACCTGACCAGCTGGGAAACGCTTATGAAAGTGAACACGAACAATACATGCAAACCCAATCCCTCCAACTCTGGACCGCAGAGCGCTTGACCCTGAAAGAACGGTGCACCTGCAAATTAAATGTACATAAAAGTTAGCGGTACATGTCCGCTCTCTCTCGCTTGCTTTCGGCTAGCCTATGCATTTCCTTGAAGCAACTCCTGATCGGGCCATTTGCCGCGCCGCGCCGGACCCGATGACTGACCATTATGGGTGCCCACTGTGGATTACACACGCCACTGGCTCTGACTTGGGCTCAATTCAAAGGAGATAATGGCATATACAGTGACACTTCATATGAGCAAACATAAAGCCTGATCAAACACATGCGGAGTGTGTATGTGTGCGTCTGGTGCGCGTCTCCCATCATGCATTGCAGCTCCCTTTGTGTGTTAATGGGAGCGGACAGATCAAATACCCCCGCGACGGCTGGCAGCGATACAAGGGTGATGTAAAGACTATTGACCCTTACACAGCGGTCTGCAGGGGCATCTGTGTGCTGGTCGAGGCCGAGACGTACAAGGCACTTCCAAGGTGGTACCAGAGCACTGAATGGATGCCACGTTACATGCATGAATTGGAACAAGTCAAGACAGAGATTATTGTGGTTTATACAGAGTGTGAGAACAGGCTTTTCCATGTCCCACTGTAAAAGCAACATTTTGTGCAGACTACGTCTTTCTAACTTGTTTAATATGCTTGTGGAAAAAAGACAAATATAAATACATTTTCTAAACATGACCTGTCTTTGTCCCCAGATACAAGTTAAAAATGTTCTAATGGCTTTTCCTTATTCTTAGTTACAAAAACATTAAACATGATGACCAAGTTGTTTATGTTTTTATTTGGTGTTCTGGTTCTCAAGATGATTATCCAAACAGAAAGCACACTGAGCCTCACACAAGTCTCTCTCATTTGGGTCATCAGTTTCAACCATAGACCGTATATATGAATGGACATAGCTAACGCGCTAGCCGCCGGGGGGCAAACAGGAAGTGCGTCAGGAGGCTCTTCCGGCTCCTTCTTACCCTGGCTCCCAATGACATTATGATCTTGTCGCCTCTCTCTCCGTAACTGCTGCTATTAGCCTCGTC
Organism: Scartelaos histophorus; assembly: GCA_000787155.1. Lineage (NCBI taxonomy): Eukaryota > Metazoa > Chordata > Actinopteri > Gobiiformes > Gobiidae > Scartelaos > Scartelaos histophorus. The sequence continues at coordinate 22,987 of JACN01021516.1, read as the reverse complement.
ATTTTGGTCTTAAAATGTTCATATTAACCCACTCTTTATTTAAAAATGTTGTTCCTAAGATATGAACATAAATTACAGACCAATCAGATGCCTTCATTCCCCAAGGTCGCTCCCGCTAGCGTTAGCAACAGGTTTGATTGACAGCTGGTGCGTTTCGTTGCTAAGTAACCCCCTTCCCACTCTCCGGCCCCTTCCACTGTCGGGGGCGTGGCCCCGTTTGGACAGGTTTGAATGACATTTACATTTATCCAATGACAGCGCGACTTTTCCGGGCTTTAACTAGATCCATGGCTTTAACAAGTGGATCAAGACATTTAATAAAACTATCATTGGAACACTGCCATTTTGTTTGTGGATTTAACTGTTTCGGCTGATAGTTTGTCAAGTAGTGCATCTTTCAACTTTAACTTGTTAGACACATTTTTTTTGGGGGTTGTACTTTTTAATTTGTTCTGTTAGTCTTAAAATAGAGCGATAGAATTTAATTTACAGTTCGTCACGTCTTGTTCGGCAAGCCGATGTCCAGTTTTTCCGGTAAGTACAATAAATAAAATAACGTATTTGTTAAATATTCTGTACGAATGTGTAAATACCTAATTTTGATAAATGTGAAATTCTTGCCCGTCAAGACTAATTTGAGATGAATAGCTAATCAAGCTCTTCACCGCTCTCTGGTGAGAAGGGTGGGCACTCCCAGGTGAGAAGAGCGAGAACATTTAACGACCTCAATCGTGATTGGCTCTTGTGGTTGCTATGATACTCGCGGTCGGATTTCCAAATATGGAGCCTGGCTCCAAATTAGCAAATTTGTAACCGTTAGCATCGGGAGCCTCATTTGAGCGACGCTGAATCCTATGGTCTATGATTTCAACACTGAAATCCAGTTGTTTTAAACCAATAAGAATCTTTCTGATCTGAGTGGTCACTACCTAAACCACAGCTCGGCAGTCAGTCATTAATCAGTGCTAGTGCAGCCTCTGCCGCTCAGTGAGTGAATTCTGGATGTTCTGAGCTTTCACATGATTCGTGTCCATATACTGGAAAAGTGTGCTCTCAGGTTAAGGTACTTGCAACCAGGTTTGGACTGCGATACCTTATTTAAAACAGTGGGAGCACTGGCAGGTCCTTTCATCCATTACTTTACAGTAAATGGATCAAAGTACAAAACTTATGTAAAAGTTATGGCTTACACTTTAATCCGTTTACAACACACAGGCACTTTTTATTGATTTTTAACTTTTCTTGACTCTTTAATATATCTAATAATAAGTCATTAAAAAACAAATTCTAAAAAATAAATAGTTGTCATTTAATGGTCCATTATTCATCAGCTACCTGCATCTTGGATTGGAAACAAAAAATCAATACATAAATAATAAATATATTTAAACATTCATTCCTTCTTTCAACTTTGTGCATACTTTTTTTTTTTTTTCTCTCAGACGATGATGACTTTTAAACAATGAGGTCCAAAAAGCCACAGAATGACAGGTTTGAGACATTCCTCATTATGTTTGATGGCCGTCTGGACGGAGCGTATATCTGTCAGATTTCCGAGTGTAACATAAACGCCACACGAGAACAGCAGCCTCATAAATCATGCGTATGAGCCGGACAGCCCACATGTTCTGCAGGAGATTTCACTCTGCTGGGGTCGATTTCGTCATGCTGAGAAGTGCTCAAGCAAAGATGATTAGTTATGAAAATGACTTTAAACCTCATGATTAAAGATAGACATAGCCCCTCTAATATCATTTGTCTTCTAAATTTTTGATGGGGACACTGGAGTAATACTAACTACAAAAATCTGACCTCACCCATTACCGACGTTGGTTGTGATGAATGGGGTGAAATGTAGTTTTGAGGGGCAGGCTGGGTCCTCTGGAGATGTCTGAGCACATAAATGCACACAATTTATTGAGAGATTAAGATTAGCCATTAGCAATGTGAATCATGGTTAGTTGCACAGTGGTGGAATAACACAGTATAGTTGGCAAGTTGTATGTTTAGAGCGATAAATACGATGAGAAAATTATCTGACCAACCAGATCCACAGGCTTTGACAAAACTTTTTCCAGACAAGTGGATCTGGAGCGGTATTCTGTCTCCCTGATTTCAGAGGGTTTTTATTGACAGGCATTTTAACCAATAAGAGATGCATGCTCTACTCATGCCAAAAAAAAGAGTGTAGGATGTAGGAGAAAAAAACTGGAAAAAACAACATAAAGGACCAAGAAACAGCATTGACTTTCTCAGAAACAACAAACAAAGCACTAAACAATTATCTCAGGTTAATGAAGTTATATATTTTTGTTCTGAATGATACAAGAGGAGACGTCTTCCCCATTTGAAGGACTGCTACAAATTAGCGTTTGTGGTTGGACCATCTCAGGTTTTGGATTCAAACTAGTGAATGCTGATCAGGCAAGTGAAAAAATACATTTCAATAAAATACAATATTTTATAATGGCTTGTTATTTGACTGTAAGGGCAATAGATGCTGTAACCTCACAGTGCAATACTTATTGGACATTCTGAAATGGACCAAAGGATCATGGTCTTTGTAGGCTGCAGTAGTCTTACCATTGGTTACCATTGATTTTTAACTCAATATTCTAATAATACTTAATACTCTATGATAATAAACAACTTCTAGAGTAGCAGAAGCAAGCTTGCAAATATGTGCCATTCATCACTGGTAAATTGGGTTTTGCCTATGGACACAATGGCAGTATATTGGTACATTGTTCAGAGTTGAGATTTGACCACTAACATTTGGCAGCATCGACTCAAAGAAAAATATTTTGAGATTTTTTTGTATACCATTTGTACCTCAGAGAGTTATTGTAATCTGCTGGTCTTTGCATTAGGTGTTAACTGAGTCAAGTATGGCTCAAAGAAACCGACTTTCTTATACAAGAGAACAGAAATAATTCAGTGTTATTATGTACAGCCCAAAATCACAACAGCACTTGCTTAACATGGTTTCCCCAATTTGCTGATTTAAATATGTGTTTTCAATGTGTAACTTTTCAGGTAGAGGGTCCGCAGTTATTTGGCTCCATGGAGATGTTACCTCCATTATTCAAACATGTCTCATTAAACGTTTCCTTCTTCATAGAAACATGCAAGGAGACAGTAAGAATACAGGTTTTAAAGGTAGTTTTGAGCAGTGAACACCCATAATTGAATAAATGCATCTTATATAAGTTTAATGCCATATTGTGGAACATTACAAACATTACTGCAATAGCGTTTCCATGGTAGCAGACTCTCAAGCTGAAAACCTTTGTATAGTTCGTCTTTAAGCAACAGAAAGTTTGAAAACAATAAAAGAAGGGAAGAAGGTTGACCAACAGGAAACAGATAGAGAATTGTCCCAACTATTAATTATTTTTGAGCACATTATACATTCCACTGTTTCATGTTTTTAGATAAACATATCAGAAACAACTGACATTTTGTGAACAGAAGGGCAATTGGTATTTCTGGCAGTGTTCAAGTTTAGGTAAAATACAGCGGAAAATGTAATAAAAGATGTCTATAGAAAGACGAAAGACAGACACATCCTTCCTGGTTTAGAATTGTAGAAAACAGTTTGTCCACTACAGTCAGCTGCAGGATGTGACTATATAAACCTGCATTGGACGTCCTTTAGACTCATCACAAGAGCTGCACAGTAACAGCAGATGAGTGACTGGGTAAATATTTATGGATCATGACTGGGCCTGTCTGTGTGAGAGTCCATGGGGGAGGAGGGAAGAACAGGCAAAAATAATGATGTTCCCAGGCAAGCAAGAAATCCAAAATATCAATGAGAGTTTAAATAGAGGGGAAAATGAGCTTTTTACTCCTTATTTGTGAAGACAAGCCCATGCCAGTTCAGCTGGTTTGAATGGATGAGCTATGGTGTAGAGAAAAACCTGAATAAACTACACTGTGGTAAATAGAAACAAAAATGTAAAATTAATAAATAAATAGTGATAAATAGTGAAGTTTGGATATACGCTCTTATTCAATGTTACTACTTTCTACATGTTATATACTTACAGCATTATATATACAATTATATACTCTAAATCATCCTTTGCGATGTCAAAAATATTTAATTTTGTTTAACTTTTCTTCTATACTACATAATTATTCCATATATCTTGTTTTCTATATGTATATGTTTAGCAATAATCTATTTCCACTTATTATTAGGGCAACACGGATCACAAACGACTCAGCTACATTGATAAAAAACATCTTCATAAATCAGCTGGAGACCCAAATTATATCGGGATTACTTATAAATTACATAAGTGATCACCTCACACAAAATGTCAAAACTACTCCTAAAACCAGACTTAGAACAACTAAAGCAATTGCTGATTTGAATTTTTCTACTCCAAAAGAAGGTTATCAGGATTATTAGTCATGCAAATGACTATGCAGCTTCAAATCCTCTTTTGGTTAAGCTAAAAGTAGTGAAGTTTTTTGATCTCGTTGACCTGATTACCGCTGTAGTGATGCACAAGGCCTAGAATCACGTCCTTCCTCCTTGTTTACAGGAGCTACTCCAGCAGAGAGAGTCAGTATAACCTTAGAAGATCAGGCATCTTTAACAAAAATTAAGATAAGAACTAAGAAAAACGTGACTGTATTTCTATTAGAGGGGTTAGTATATGGAACAATTTGAGTGATAATTTCAAAAAGTCTAAAACTGTAGAAGCCTTTAAAAAGGGTATAAAGCATTATGGAATGAATGTATTATGCATTTAAATTATATTTTGTCACTTATATGTACAGTAAGTCCCAAATGAAATTGTAAATGTAAACCTGCTGTTCAGACACTGCTTTTCTTTCTTGGAATACTGTCATTGTTTAATCGGGTCAGGCATTATAAGTATTTTACTTCTGCCTAAACCCTTTCGGTCATGATTTATGAGGCTGTACTCTGTTTTTTAAATACTACTACTACTAAAAATATCTGATGTCTTCTGTATGTATCTAAAATGTAGAAAGTTGTAGAAAAATAAATAAAAAATTACATGAGAGGGTGTGTCCAAACTTTTGAGTACAGTTCAGTAATGCACATTTGCTTTTAGTATGCCAGAAGTTTTGAACCAGTGATCCTATGTCTCAAAAGTGAGCAGTAAAAGTGAATGTTGTGAAAAGTTACAGTTAAAAATATTCAGGGAAATATGGAATTAATTAAATATGGCACAATTATTTGAATGGCAGTTTTTGTTCAAAGGATTAAATACACGAAATAAAAAGATTGTCAGATGTAATAATACAGTCACTCAATAAATGAATCCAATATCAATGGATTAATTACATCAAAATCGTGGCACTTCACACATAAAATGTAAGGATTTAAAGTTAATTTTATACTTTTATTTCATTCATTATCAAACTTAACGGGGTCATATTATGCTATTTTTTAGTCTATGTTATAACAAATATCTGTGATATATTTCCTCGTATTTAGGCTGACTTCTTCTCCCCAAAGAAAATACTTGAGTGGAGGTGATGGATACAGGAAGTGCTCCACTTGTCATTAAACTTCATTCATCTTCACTAAAAATTGGATAATTTGAGTTGTGGAAGTTGTGGAATTGAAAATCTTTGCTGAACTAAAGGGAAAAGGAGCTGTTGAACTTGGATTTTAAAGTCTGGGAGTTTAGACAGGCTAATAATAAAAGATTCATCAAACATGTGTGAAAAAAAACGAAAAAACACACCCCCAGGTATGTTTTTAAAGCTCACATGAGTCAATTTTCAGTAATACGGGACCTTTAATATACAAATAAATATGTGTAATTGGTCAGATTTTCATGGAGTTGGAGGGGATTAAAATTGGGTGGAGAAATGTGCTTTCATTTCACAAAGAATATCTAACAGACATGGCTATAACTTGCATGAATGACACAAAACACAATTCAATGTGCTTTCATTTCACAAAGAATATCTAGCAGACATTAAAAAATGACTATAACTTGGATGAATGACACAAAACACAACTCCAAGTATGTTTTATTGCTTATCAACTGTACACTGCGGTAAAAAAGTAATTCCTCACGTCATACCTCCCCTTTAGATGACAACACTACTATTATTTCCCTGCCACTCCGACAGTACATATAAAAAACTATGCATTTTGATGTACGATATAGATTCAATTAAAACAGTGTTTCAATCAATACTTGACGGGCGTTATTTATTCGCAATAAGTGCATGACACAATAAAGAGTATGTCCCAGCTGACCTCCAGACATCACATGACAAGACATTCTATCCTCGTATTGACAGGAAAAGGCAAATGAAAAGAACTGGGACCATTTCAAACTGAGTCTACCGAGCACTTTATTTCCACAGTTATTGAGCCATATGTCACACTCTTAATGGAATCAATGTTTCTGACCCTTATCATATAACGCCAATGTTTATTAAAAGAACCGAGGCCGACGATGACCTCCCAGACCCATTCAAAATTATTAGCAATATCAAGTACTTATTCTCAAGAGGTTTGTAGAGCTACAGCAGAACAATATATATGAAGCGGTCGGGTATTATTTTGATTTTATTTCGTTTTTTCTTGACTTTCAGCTTTTGCATATTTATTTAGGGTCCTATATTACGCACAATTAACTCTTGCAAGCTTTAAGACATGTTAAAATGTTGCTACTTTATCCAACACATACATATAGACATATTATTAGTCTTTCTACATCTCCGAATCTCAAAATACTCTGTTTTCAAGTGCCTTTCGTGTTTTGTTCAACCGAGATTGGCAATTCCAAGGCTGATATTAGTCAAATGCTCGTAGCGATGGAGTGTAAAAGCGCAGTGGAGCACTTCCTGTATTAAAACCTGACTTAAATATGCTTAAATATGCAGGGTTTGTGTGTTAAACGTAAGTGAATGAAACAAAACTCCAGGTTTGTTTGCGATGAGGAAAGAATTATAACATAGATCAGAAAGTAGTGTAATATGGGGGCTTTAACAGTTTTTTACGTTAGTTTTAAAATGATTTATTGATTTTATTATCACTGTTTTTAGAAGGACATATTGTGAGGAAGTCATATATTAACATTTAGTTAATAAGAACATGTTTTAATGAGGTGCATGCATATATACAGTTAGCCTAGATTCTATTTTAGGTAAAAAAAAATAAAATCTTTCCTTCAAACCTCCAAGTTAGCATTTCTGTATTGATCAGTCCTACTTTTTCCACATCTTCAACATCTCTACTGATCCAGATTCATGGTAGAATTACAAAAATGACGGTGTTACTATGCAACACACCGCACTGTTTTTATCATGTTTATTTTTCAAACATTCACCGACTATTACAGAAAATTGAGTATTATGAGACATTATTGTTGCTTCAATCATTGTAATTGCGCCAATAGCAACACTTTGTTTGTTACTTACACATTTCCAAATCCAATTAGTAGGTGAGTAATCTAGATAAATTACATCCTTTGAGATTAAGGTCTTATTTTTCTTCTCGGAGGAGGTAATTTAGAGTGACCCGGGCAACCTGACGACTTGGAGAGCTTACAGAAAAAACAAAACCTCGGAGTGGAACAAAGCCAGGAATACTATAACAACAGCCAATAGCGTAGTTTGAACATGGAGAGAGAGAGAAGGAAGGGGAGAGAAAGAAAGAGGGAGAGAGGGAGGTGATGAATGATGTTGTTTTTCTCTGTTAGGAGGTATAACTGTATCCTCCTTTGGGAACAGCCTAAGCTAAGAGCCGACCAACGCGCGCCGGTCATGTGGCACGGAGACAGCCAATGAGAATGCGGCAAATTGGTTCATATGCGAGTTTACTGGGTCAGAGCCGCAGCAGCGGAGGAGGCAGCGGCCAATCAGAACGCGGAGCCGGAGTCTGGAAGATCGGCCAATCACACGGCGGAGTCTAGTGTCTGGTACCAGTTGATGTCTGACAGTTAGACAGACTGTATCTAATTACCTCAGCCACAGCTCAGCATGGGTCCGCCTGCTGCCTGAGAGTGTGTGTGCGTGTGTGTGTGTGTGTGTGGGTGGAACAGAGAAGTAAAAAATTAGAATAAAAAAAGGAGGGAAGGTGGTTTTGGAGGTTTTTTTGGCAAAAGTTGAAAACAAGGCGTCAGATTTGGGGAGCAGCCAAAAGGGAGAGCGGGGCGTGCCAGGAAAACTGCAATCGCTATAATCGTACAAGCCAAGATTTCAGAATTATGCCATAAAATTACCCATATTAGATTGTAATAAGATTGCAACACTCTGCTGTTTTCATTAGTGAAGTTAGTGAACAAAGAAAACACGTGTAGAGTACTTGGAAATTTCTGCTATTATATTTCCTTATGAATGGATGGATTTTTGTTCTTTTTCAATAGTTCAATAGTACATCTGCCTCTTCCCTCACTCAGGTCAATACAGAAAATCATTACCTATTCATACCACGTGTTTTCTCAATAATAAGATGATGTTACTGTATATTTTTCATTGCTTAGGATCAGCCCATATAATCTGTTTCATGCAAAATTTACGTTTGTTTTAAAACAAAGTAAAAAAACGTATTGATTTTACTCGATACTATTCATGATCCTCAATTTAAAGGTCTTATATTATGCAAAGTTGTCTCTTAGAATGCTGTTACCTCATAAAATATATCAAAATATATCCGATACTATTCATGATCCTCAATTTAAAGGTCTTATATTATGCAAAGTTGTCTCTTAGAATGCTGTTACCTCATAAAAAAACACATCTAAATATATCAAAATACCCTCTTCTGCCTTGTGATGTCATGAAGCAGTAGTTTTCATGTTACTTTTTACCTTTTGTTCAGTATAAATTGGCGACTTCAGGGTTTAAATCATCCGAATGATTCTAGTGAAGGCGTATGGAGTTTAAAAACACAAAGGAGCACTTCCTCTATTACCGCATAATAACACAAAGTGGGAGCATTTTCAGTTTGAGAAAAGAATACAGCCTAAATATGCAGGATTTGTGCGTTAAACGTGTGTAAATGAAACTAAACACAACTCCAGGAAGGTTTTTTGATGAGGAAACAACATCATAACATAGCGTTGTCTATTATGGAGCGCACAAAGAATGAAAATGTAAGCTAGTTATGGGTTAAATCACGTGAAAATCTGTGTATTTCTATTCCCTGTCTGGTTGAATAGCTTATGAAAGGAGATTGTCACTTCCCACACTCTGTTGTATTACTGTTGCCAGCACAATGTACAGCCCTCACAAGAGTAACTTGAGTCATTCATGGCCCCTATCTGAGGACAGAGACAACAGCAGGTGTTAATGGGGCGCACGCATACAGCGGATTTATATACGCTCAGATACCACACTTATTTTATTTTGTGAGCTGGATGACTTCCCGAGTGTGCTTTCACCCATACTGTGTTGTAAAAATAAAATAGAACATGAATAATGAGCAGGAACAATATGTCAAGTACTGAAATGCGGGGCTATAATACAAAAAGCTATTGAATGTGATAAGAAACTGGTCTTCAGAAATGCAGATGAGCACTTCCTGGATTACCTGATGAGAAATATAAATATGCAAAGTTACTTAAATATGGATAAAAACGTCTTTAAAGGGCCCATATTACACTATTTTCTGATCTATGTTATAATGTTTCCTAATCAAACATACATGGAGTTGTGTTTTGGTTCATTCACACATGTTTAACGCACAAACTCCGCATGTTAAGTTCTTCTCTCAAACAGAAGACACTCTTATGGAAGATAATTTGTTTCATCAGATTTTGAATTTTAAACGCCATTGAATTTCTCACTTTGAATTTTTGTAACTTTGTAAAAACACGTTTTAATTATTTTTATACTGAATTTTAATTGCTGAAATTTTACATGTTCATTTTCAAAATGTTTCAAATTCAATTCAATTCAAATTCAGCACAGATCAACAGTCAAAATTCAGAGTGTAAAATTCGCAGTAAAAAAATTCGCAGGAATGATCCAAGATGCCAAGGCAGAAGCAATCGATCTAAAGTGATCTGATCTAATTTAGTAACAAACAAAACAAAACAAAAGTGAAGATCTGATTGGTCAGAATTAGCCTCATCCAAACCTCAAACCCCGCCCCCAGATGAGAACAGCCAATAGGAAACAGCCTTTGTCCTCCTCACTCACTCTGGATCGATTGCTTCTGCCTTGACATCTTGGATCTTTGCTGTGAAATTTTCCACTGCGAATTTTATACTCTGAATTTTAACTGTTGAATTTGAGGGCTTGGAAATATGTAGTGAATATTTAAAAGGTGACATTTTTATTTTGAGTACACTTAAAATTTCAGCAACTAAAATTCAGAATAAAAATAATTCAAACATGTTTTTTTCAGATTTAAAAAAATTCAAAGTGAGAAATTCAGTGGTGTTTAAAATTCAAAATCTGATGGAACAAATGATCTTCCATACACTCTGTTCTACTTTGTGACGTCACATAGTAAAACAGGAAGCGCTCCACTGTGTTTTTAAACTCCATAAACCTTCTCTAGAATTATTTGGAATCACCAGTCTCAACTAAACAAAAGGTAAAATGTAGCTGTAAACTTGAAAACTTCATGACATCACAAGGTGGAACGGAGCATTCTGAGCTTTGGAAATGACAGTTTAATTATAGAATATGTTTCTGATGAAGCAACAACATTCAGGAGTCAATTTTGTGTAATATGGGACCTTTAAAGCGGATAAAACTGACTTATGAGTGTACTCAAATAGTATTTAGATTTTCATGCATGTCTAAGAACTCAGAAAATGTCTGTTTTCACTTACCTCCTATGTCCTCCCACTACTCAGAGTTGTGTGACTAATAGAAAAAAATAAATAAATCAAATTCCAGGTGATACAACTTTAGGAAGAGGCAGGGTGTATGAGTGAATAAAGTCAATAAACCAGGATTTCTTGAGTTGTTTTAGTTCAATATTGCGGTTTACAGTGAAAATGTAAAATCCTAATATGTAGTAACTCTAAATAAGACATAAAAAGCATCATATTTCTTCTTTAAACTTAAACTTGACAACTCAGAAAATGTCTGTTTTCACTTACCTCCTATGTCCGCCCACAACTCAGAGCTGTGTGACTAATTAAAAAAAAAAAAAATCAAACTCCAGGTGATACAACTTTAGGAAGAGGTTTTAGATCAATATTGCGGTTTATAGTGAAAATGTAAAATCCTAATATGTAGTAACTCTAAATAAGACATAAAAAGCATCATATTTCTTCTTTAATGGGGAAAATAATGGTTTAAATCCCCTCAAATGAAGCGTAACAGAACCTCTAGTTTAAAGCTGTTATAACAAGCCAACATGTGCCAGTTGTATGTCATCTTGTCATTTGCACTTTGAACCGGGCACAACTGTATAAATGAAGGATCGGTGTGATTATATTTCAGTCCGGCAAAAGTCCCTTCTTCATAAATATGTGTGTCGTCAGCTGCAGCATGTGGCAGGGCTGACAGGAGCAGATCCAGAGGTGAAAGGGGGCACCCCACACACACACACACACACACACACACATGACTGACAGGTGCAGCTGCCTGGTGGGTTTTTCCTGTTTTGACTCTTTCTGTCTGGGCGCACACACAAAGACAAGACTCAAGTGTCACACAACCACCACGGACTCATTGGACTGGCTGCCTCACTGCCCCGGGGCAACATTAAATAGTTGGATTTTTAACTAAATGGGGAGACGATGTTGCTAATTTGAAGTTATTTTATTCCTGGTCATTTCAATGTGACCCACTTTTTGGTTATAATCGGTTTCAATAATTAGACTGTAAACTTTAGCCAGACTTTAACCATGCAAATGCCTAATGTCTAAATGTCTGTTCGTTTTTATTATTTATTTATTTTTACTAATGTACTAATGGATTGATTTGAGTTGATTCAAAATGAGTATTTATATTTAGTTAATCTATTGGTTATATACATTAAATTAACATAACACACTTAAAAGGTGCATTGTGTAACTTATCCGGTGGACGCTTTATTAAATGCTTTTCTTCATAAATATGCAATTGCTTTGTTTATCTCCATGGAAACCAGACTAGAGCAAGTTACTGGTGCAATCTATGGAGAGGCGACCGTGACCACCAAAAACATGCCTGTTTTTCAAGGTATTTTTGAGCTATAAGTACATTTACATTGAATAAATGTAAAGTAGTGTTGTTTAATGTCATACTTTGGAACATTCCAGGAAGAGCAATGGCATATCCATGGAAACAAGCAGGTGACGGACCCTCCACCAGTAAAGTTACACAATGCACTTTTAACATAAATCTACTCTCAACATTTTCTCATAGTTGGAGTAGCATGTTTGGTAAAGTGTGTGAAAAATTGTGACATAAAATACTTAAAGTTGCACTGTGTAACTTTTCTGGGGAAGGGTTCAGCACCTACTCATCTCTATGGAAATGTCATTGCTTTGACTGGAATCTAGTATTTAGCATTTACTCAATTACACGTGTTTATATTTTTCAAAAGTGTCTTGCTTCTCCACAGACAAGACCTGTAAATTGGCTTGGTGGCATTAACTGTTTGTCTCCATGGGGGTAAATGGGTTTAATGTCAAACTGTGACTCTAGTCAAAGCATTAACATCTCCATGGAGACAAGCAAGTACCCTCCACCTGACATTAGAGTTACATATCGACACCTTCCTAAAATAATTGCCTAAATCGCTTTTTGCCTAAGTTTTCCTTAATTTTGGGGGGAGTTTTTTGTGTTTCCTGAAAAACCTGAAAAAATGACTTGTGTCGATATTACTTTTAAATAGGGTAAACAACAGATTTTAGTTCTGACAATTAATGGTGATTTTAGTCCACTGAAATATTGTCCTGTTTTATAATACTACTAACAAAAGGTCACAGCGTGCACTTTGAACCTCTGTATATTTGACCAGTGCCTAAATACTATAGTTATTGGAAATAGCATCTGCTCAGTGTGGGAAATCCCCATTAATGTATTACAAGAGCTGAATATGACACTGCCCCCAGCTCCTCCAGTGGTGTCCACTCTCTGTGCTGCTATGAAAATACCCCATGAGGCCCATAAAAAGATTTTCACCTTTGACTGAAGAAACGCCAGCTGTTGGCTACTTCAACAGAACTAGCAAATTGGAAATGATTGTTTAAACTTTGTCTAGACAACAACACTAGTTTGCAACATAAAGACAAATTTTAAAGTTTTTTACTGTCTTAAAAATGTAAAAGACAAAACATGCCTTATGTAAATATTCAGGTTTGTATGTGTGTTCCACAATTTTTGGACTCCACAGTAAAGTTTTGCTAACAACAACTAGCAAGCTAATAGCGCTCTTCCTGATTCTCATAGGATAAAACGCTTTAGATGCAAAGTGTATGGTCTATTTTCTACTCAAAAGGTGCACTGTGTAATCTTTTTGTTCGAGGTCCGTCTCTTTGTTTTATCTGTAATGTTACACAGCATGACATTAAACAGCTCTGCCTTACATTTATTCAATTACAGATGGTTTTATCGCTCAAAAATATTTAGAAAAACAGCGGGTTCAGATCACAAAGTTCACATATGGCAGCTTTGAACTCAGCAAAAATGCATTCTTTCATCACAAGTCAAAACAGATTAAGTGAAATTGATGATATTAGATCACAAATGATAACACACCCGGAAGCCAAAACATTTGAACAATATGCACCACTTAGCAAACTCCATTGATAATACTATAAACATCATCCGCTATTGATTTGGCATTGTGGTCTCGGAATACTTTCAGGCCCAAACCACAACTTCTCTGAATGGCATCCTACAATTTTAATCTAATGCATTTTGACAAGCACTTTGTGTAAGCTGATTTTGCTCAGGAAGAAAGAGAAAAAAGTTCTTTAATTAAACCATGAAGGGTTCCATATCGTTGTTATAGGCTGAGTGGGCATCCTGGCAGCCACTGAAGCATCTATGTTGTGTTTAGACAAGAGGGGTTTGAACATATGCGTTGCGTGCGTCTGTGAGCATACAAGCATGTGTTCATTTGTCTCCCTGTTTGTACAGACTTTGATCACTGACAGTGCATAGAAGTGATCCATCCTAGCGTGACAATACTCAATTTGTTGTGGTGAAGTCTAATTAAAACAAGCTTGTCTTTTTTGCATGAGCTGACTGGCCGATGCTGGCATTACTTGGAATCCATATGTCCATAGTATATAGACCTTCAGTGCACGTTGTACTGCACAAGTTTTGCTCTCTTTCTGTTCTGAACTCTCTCTCGGATGCTTTAGTTTCTTCTCTAAAAAAAGAATTACTAACACTGTAGGCTAAATTTGCTATATGATTGCAAAATGATATGAGCATTAGTGTGAAAAATCCCTCAGTCATCCAGGTAGATGACTGAGTCGAATAACTAATTTTCGACTGGAAATTTATTTTCCAGTCGAAAATAAATTTGTCGACTGGACAAAAGTTATTTGGTTGAATACGTTTCGCAGCTCATCAAAGCTGCTTCTTCAGTTCTTTATTTTCCTTTTGCCATATAAGCATTAGCTTAAACCATATAAGAAAGTTATATCTGGTGAGCTGCTACAGGTCACTACTGTTAATACATTATCCCATGTATCTCGAGCTGTTGTTAAGACATTTGATCACAAGCTTCATGGGTTTATAATTGTGTTAATGGAAAATTCTATGAGGTGTGACCATAATTAACACAAATAACAAAAGCTGCAACAGATGTCTTTTTTTTTCCTCAAAATCAAGATCAGATTTGTAAGATAACACCAAAAAAACTTGGCATCTTTCATTACTGTAAATTGGAATAGGATTGTGACATTTGATCAACTATGACTCTCAAAGTTTTGGTCAGCAGTCTAAGCCTACATGACCTAGTTCCAGTCTCAACATGAAAAAGCCGTGTAGTATTTGTGTAATTTCATTTCAAAACAAAACTTAATTACTGCATTATTCAAAAAGTTAATTTGGAGGAAATAAAAGGCTGACGGGAACATGCTTGAACCCTTTTTGTAAATATGTTAATATATCTGCAGATGAAATGTTTTGACTGTGAGAATTTTGGTTTTCAGTTAATGCCAAAAAACGTCGAAATACTATCAAAATGAATTAACTTGTCAATTACTACAAATAGGAAAGTTACGTTTAAAGCGCCAAAGAAAAGTCTGTAGACAACAAAACGTAATTACATCCAATCAATACTTCGACGTTTCTACCAAACTTTCCATGACAAGTCGCAACGCACGCACCGCAAATTTCCAAATGAACATAAACTCGCTCCCTCCCTGACCCATTTTAGAATCCCACCCAGAGACCCCCATTCAGCCGTAATAAAAAACTTTGTCAATTACCCACCCCTTCCCTAATTGCTTACCCAAAATCAGTTTTAGACGGATGAAAATAAGCGCTCGGAGTTCTCCAGTAGAGTTGTCTATAGAGGCCCAGGCTGGCGGAGGCCCTGTTGTTGTTATTCTTTGATCAGACCGGCAGGAATACCAATCTATAATTCATACAGCTCAGTCTAGTCTAGGAACACAAGGCACTGCACCTTTAATTATTGATCAAACAGAACAGATTTAATATCAATCACTGAGGCATAGGCAGGAGCTAGCAAAAGTAGGAGAAGCGCCGGTATCTCCCGGGCATGGCTGTCCAACCCTCTAATGAAAACCAAAAAGAGCTAAGCCGGTGTACTTAATATTACGGGGGTATAGCTGGAGGTGTTGAGAGAGGCTTGGTACAGGTTCAGACCGAGGAGAACTTGGTGAATACAGGAGTTCCAGGGCTCGTACTTGTGATCTGAAGATGAACCTTTACATAGTTCTCTGCATTATTCAAGGTTTTTTTCTGTGAGTAAGATTTGTTATAGACAGATGCCACGGGAGAGAAAGTTTGAATTTTTGGAAAAGACCGGGTTATGGAGTGTATTATGAACTCATGACTGATGCTATGATCATTACAGCTGATCAACTTCAACTCGCAAGCAAGTTTGTTTTTTTTTCTTTCAATACGGACCTACTTGCAATATTAAAGAGGCTGCCTGTGAAACTAAAATCCATGGCCAAGACTTGAGTAAACAGATATTGTATGTTGAGTTTCAAAATAAAGGAATTTTCTGGCGTAGTGGTCAATCTTTGCCCACCAACCAAAGATATCCCCAATTTTACGCCTAGTGTCCATGAGCAAAGCACTTTACCCAGCCTCCCTGTGTATAAGAATGGTGTGTGAAAAGCAGTCTTCCATCACTATAGACCGTTTGCACATCTCGTCACAATCTGGATCGCCATGTTGGAGATACTGGATGCGCTGCAGTATAGGCAGCGCAATACCTCCAGTAGTATCTCGAGTATTCCAGCGTCAAAAAAAAGAAGAAATGGTGAATTATTGTCGAGTGTTAGGCTGTCATAATCGTTCAGACAGAGAGCGTGATCGATCCTTTTATAGATTACCTGAGATAATAAGTGGACAAGGGGATAAAACTAAAGAATTATTGGAAGAAAGGCGCCGACTATGGCTTGCCAAACTTAACCAGGACTTTACAGGGTCAGCTTAAATGTTTAGTAGTCAGCTTAAATGTCACTTATTGAATAGATTATGTGACTAAACTTGAAACTTCAATGAGGCCAAGCACTGTAGACTGTATTACTATCTATACTATAAAACAACTAGTAAGAGTTTAGACTAACCTTAGCTTTTACGATACACTTGTTGTTGACGACCTTTGTTGCGACAGATGACACCCACCCACAAACGAACTGGTTATATGCTTCTAATCCTTTGTAACTTTTGAGATCATCCAAGGTGTATGGACTAGAAGAATACAGCAAATAGTTCATGATATCGGTACGTGATGGACGGCAACAAGCTCTCCTCTGTTGATCCATCAATAACATCGTAGTGGTCAATATTGTCAATGTCGGACAGTTTTTTCAAGTATTTTTCCTTCTCTTTACTTTCGAGAGTGTCCCTATATATAACCTTATCTGATATTTGTTTAACTTGACTCGCCATAATAACAAAAAATATATCTGAAATTGTATTTAGCTAGTTGTTACTGTTTTATGATATCTCCAAGATGCCAACCGGAAGTTGAGTGTTAGGAGAAAAATCGCCGACCTGCAAACGGTCTATAGGCGTAGGATGGTTAATGCAATATAAAGTGTTTTATTCACCTAAAGTAAGTCTTAAAAATCCTATAGTACCCAAAATTGACTCTTACTGTGCAGCTATTCATCAAAAACATACTCTCCAAAGCTCAAAAATCCTCTGTTCAACCTTGTGATGTCATGAAGCAGCTACTTTTCACCTTTTGTTCAGTCAAAATTGGCTATTCCAAGTATTAAATAAGGCAAATTAAGGTGTAAAGAGATTAAAAACACTTCTGTACTACCATGTGACAGAACAAGATGGAACAGAGAGTTTTAAGTTTGAGAGAAGAACTCCAGCTCAATATGGGCCCTTTAATATTGTTTAATACACAATTTTTCCATATTCTATACATATTTTTTCCATTTCTTTAGTCTTCTTTATCCACTATCCAAATATATCCATGTACTTTAAATTGCATAGTAGCAATACATGAATAAAATAGTATATCTGAGTCGCTGCCCATAGTTACAGGGATTTACAGGGTTGTGCAGGGACGTTTTTATTCAGCTTCGATGGTCAAGGTCACCGTAGTCTAAATGGCAGGTGTGCGTGACAGCGAAAGAAACCCAAAAGTGATGAGAAGTGACAAGATCAAAAGTTTCTGAAATGAGACCGTCCTGTGTCTTCAAAACTAAAAAAGTTCTGTGCTGCCAAACCTGCCCCCAGTGACCCAAGAGTAGATTTGTATTGATTCGACTCAGAGTGGCTGTCTGTTTATGCATAGATATTGATTCAAATGCACAGGTGGAAGAGTCAGAGAAAGTGTTACTCAAAATCTGAAGAGTCAAATGGATGTACCCAGCAAAATGATTACTTGACTGAATGTGCCGTAGAAAGTGGTTGATCTGTACGCAATAGTTAACTTTGTGTAACTTCATTTTCAAATATATCTGCAAATTGCATCAGAAAACGACCACCCCATTAGGAGTGTAAGAGAGTCTGGTACAATGAAAAATGACCGTTAAGTTTTTCTATTGACTTTTCTAGCCATGGCGTAACACACAGCAATAATTGAATAGCATTTGATTTTACGTGACTTAATGCTTCACCTATAGTTCCTCGTCTCCTCTGAAATGATGGAGCAAAGTTGAATTTGCATCTAAAATGCTGTATAACGGACACTGGAGAGGTCAGTTATTTCCCAGTTGAAGAAACAAGTTCAAACTGCAGAATGTTTCAGCAGAATTACTTATTCTGATATTGACTGTATGTTAACAATTTGGCTAATGATAAAAAGTAGGCTAAAGAAATGTAAATGTTCAACAAATGTCTCATGTCAAATAACACATATATGCCATGTTCTGATATGTTATGATCAGTGATGGGAACGGCGGTTACTAACGGCGTTACTTTTTTCAGTAACGGGTAATCTAACTAGTTACTTTATCTATAGTTGTAACACCGTTACCAGTACCAACACGCTGTTACTGCGCGTTACTGAACCTACTCGTTTTGAAAGTGGCATATCACTCAACTCGCGTACAGGCACACCATTTATTTTTTTCTTCCTTTGGTAAGGGCAGGATACGTAATGATGATTGGCTAAAGCAGAGTAAGATTTCATGTTGAGCCAACCAAAGACACCCACACAACCTCCCCTGATAGCAAAAAGTATTCGCAGCAGATCCGCACCGGAGGTAGCCGAAGATTCGCCGCGTGTCCACAGAACGGATCCGCAATGGAGTCCACTTGCACATCCGCTCAGTGATAGTAACACATCTAATAAATGTTGTGTTAAAAGTGCGTCCACAGTGCGGATCTAAGATGATTTAGCAGCAGATCCGCTGTGTGACAGCAGCTGCCCTGGGGTTTGGGTTAACGACAGTCAGAAAGCGAATACGGAACAAATACGCAGCGGATCCGCAAAGTGGACTGACTGTGGGGCGGATTTGCAGACTGAAAGCGGATCCGCTGCGGATTTTGATGCTGGTATCTGTTGTTTGCTGCTTTATTCCTTTTACTGCTTTTAACTTAAAAAAGTAACGCATTAGTTACTTTCCTGGGTAACTAGTTCCTTTTATAGTGTAGTAACTCAGTTACTAACTCAGTTACTTTTTTGGGTAAGTAACTAGTAACTGTAACTAATTACTTTTTCAAAGTAACGTGCCCAACACTGGTTATGATGTTGTGTTTTGTTTCAGTCTCACATGTTTAACACATGAATCTTGCATATTCAGACTGAGTTCTTCTATTTTTGTTCCACCTTGTGATGTCATGTGGTAATACAGGAAGTGCTCCATAGTTTTCTTTGTTTGTTTGTTTGTTTTTAACTACCAAACTAAAGATAAAAGGAGGCATTAACTTGAAAACTACTTCTCATGACCTCACAAGGTGGAACAGAGCATTTTGCGGTTTAGAGATACAGACAGACCAATAATAAAGACACACAGCTCCACCATAATTATCCCGGATTACCAGATTTTTATTTTTTTTTTTATGTTTTTTTACTATAACTATATGTTTTTATAGAAACTGTCCAAACCCACATCATCTTCCTATATCTCTGTTTTAAATGTTTTAGTTCAACCTACATTGAATTTATACCCATACAAATGAGTACAGCTATATTCACCCATTTTGCATAACACTGTTTCTCTTAACATGAGACACTACAAGCCTATAACTGCTACCTCTCCGCAGTTACTGTCGCTAATTGCAGTTCTCTTACTATAATAGCGGTTCTCACAGTACATTTCAAGAGTAGCGCTTAGTATTGCCCGGCTATAACAATTGTAGCCTTAAACAGTATTAGCTCTATCACAAAGCTCTACAGCCACTAGTGCTGCTACTTCTGCTCTGCACAGTCGGATAATACCGGGTTTAAATCCTACATAAAGATGTCATTTAGGAAAGGTAGAAGTCAAAATGGTTTCAGCAAGTGGGAGAGAGGGAGTATGCAGTACAAGTATATAGACCAGAGTAGCCAAAAGTTGAACTCAGAATCATAGTACTCAAGTATAAGTAGTGGTCCATAAATGTTTTTAAAAAGTATATGGGGAATTTTAAGAGTAACTTTCTGGGCATGTCTTATGTTTTATAACTTGAAGTTGTACAGAATCTGGTATTTTGACATTATATTTTACAAAAAAAAGTTCAAATCATTGTCGCTTAACTCTTACTGAGAGGGGTAAGCAATGTTTGAGTATAAGTAAGTAAGAGTATTGTGAAAATACATTACTCAAGAAGGAATAAAACTTTGAAAGCATAGTTTTTCAAAAAGTTACTGTAAGTTACTGTACTGTAAATATAACAGTTCTAACCACATTTATTTCTGATTATGCTATAAGCCAAGGATAAGTACAACACACAAGACCTTAAACTGTATATTAGCTGCTTCCTGTGTTTTGAAAACCTATTGTTATATTTCGTGACACAGCTCGAACTGATCCGCTCTCAACACTCCCACTTGCAATTAGAGAAGGATAGGCATTTTCTATACAGTTTTGACAGACTCTGTAAAACACTATGGAATTCCAACCTTCTTGCAGCGAGAGAGAGAGACGGGGAGAGGGAGGAAGAGAGAGAGGGACTTTCCCGAGATTTGAGAGAAAAGAAAAAAGTGTATTGAGAGAGGAAGCAGACAGTGGGAGAAGTGGAGGACAGGAACAAATACGCAGGAAGGAAAATGGATGGCTTGTCTTGTATGTGAGCTCAGTGCTTTTTTCCCACAGTGGAAATGACCTAGTTATTATTACTGGAGGTGCAGGGGAGGGCTGAGCGCATGAAACAGGAGAAGTTGGGAGAAAAGTTATGAGTCATATTTTGAGGAATTATTAATTTCAGTTCAGCTTTTGAGGTTTTGTAAGATCTGTGCGTGACAGAGATAAGATAGTGTTGAAATGCGTGGGCTGAATTTGAATGGATGTGAGTTTCCGTGCGCATTTGGTGCTGTGAGAACTTTTTCTGTCCGTGGGTTTCAGAATGGTAAAAATAGCGCCGTTGACAGGAATTAAGAAATTAAAGATGCATTGTGCAACATGGCGATCTGCTTGTTTCCATGGAGATGTTGTTGCTTTGTTTGGAACGCCCCCATATGACATTAAAAGTATCTTGTTTCTTGTTTTTAATGACTTCAAAACCTGGATTCTTGCTGTGAGTGGGCTCGCCTCTCCACAGATCTGACATGGAACTCGGCCCTATGGTGTCACCTGCCTTTTGCAAAGCTTAATGCCCTACTGTGGGACATTTCAGGCAAGAATTGAGCATAACCACAGCCACATTTAAATTTTTCTGAAACACACTGATAGTGAATTGGTTGATCTTGTAGTTTTTAAAGATCCGATATTACACAAAGTTGAGTCTTGTGAACTTTAAGCAATGTTTTAATGTTGTTACCTCCTCAAACGATACTCAGAGTTGTGTTCTGTTTCATTCACACGTTTTGAGTAACCCTTTATTATTAGTCTGTCATCTCTGATCCACTTTGTCATTTCATATAGTGCTAGTTTTCAGGTTCTACTTTTTACTTTTAGTTCAGATTGGTAACTCTGGATGGAGGTGGATGGAGTTTAAAACACTGTGAAGCACTACCACATGACATCATAGGGTGGAACAAAGTGTTTTCAGTTTGAGAGAAGAAAACAGCCTAGTTTTTGTGTTAAACATTTGTGAAAGAAACAAAACACTCCGGCTCCAGGTAAATTTATGATCCAGAAACATCATAACAGGTTACAAAATAACATAATATGGGCCCCTTAAAGTTTTATAGGAATAACGTGGGGTTTCATTGGAACAAGATTATTAGTTTGCAAGCATGTTGGGACAAGCATGTCTATAGGTTTCTATTTGTGCTGTATTTAGGGAATTCTATATGACCGGACAGGGATGCACTCGAAACAGTTCTCAAGATGTATTACAGTTCTCAAAATACTAACTATGTCACAGTGAACTCGTAAAAATCTTATGTAATGGGGCTGTTTTTCTACTCTGGGCTGAAGTAGGGTATAGTAAGGCAAACTCCTAACGGTACATTCAATTTGATATTACATGTGAACATATATACTTGCATGGTTGTTGCTTTTGCATGGTTTATGCTTTGCAAAGGGATTCTATTTGTGTGGTATCCTGGGAATTCCTGATCACCAAATGGGACTTTTCCACCATCAGGGGAGGATATAGAGTGGGGGGATGCAATGTCAACTGTTCCCAAGATGTATTACGGTCCTCAAAATACTAAGTGTGTCATGCTGAACTCAACTGATCTGTTAAACTCTTATGTAAGATTTTTACTTGCTCATCTTGTTTCTCTTCCTACAGTCCCTGACAAAAGTCTTGTCGCTTATCCATTTTGCAGAAACAAAAGGTTATAACCTGACTTTAAATTAATCAACTGGTTTTAGAAATGTCTCATATGAACTAAAACCCTCTCCCAAGTTATGCTTAATATACTAAAATACATTTGCTTCACTGAAGAAAGATTGATCTTAATGAACACAGAAAGAGGTCAGATTTTGGCAAGACAAAAGTCTTGTGGCCTCATCATATGATGCACCCAGTCCTAGATTACAGCCTCACCTGTGATCAGTTACTGATCAATCCATTAGTGGGTGTGTATAAAAAGAACCCCAGCACACCAGACCTTCACATCAACTGCAACTTGACCTCTGACAACATGCCTAAGATCCACCCTGAGACCAAAGTGTTAATTATCAAGAGGCTGAAGACCAGATCCACTGCTGAGGTGGCTGACACCTCCAATGTGTCTCAGCGTCAAGTCTCCAATGTGTCTCAGCATCAAGTACAAAGAATAAGAAAAAGATCTGAAAAGACTGGAGATGTTTTTGACAAGCCCAGGTCCAGCAGGCCCCGCAAGACAACTGCCAGCCTTCGAAAATCCAAGGCCGGC
>KN489219.1:22712-48478 GCA_000787155.1 Scartelaos histophorus | reverse complement strand
TATGTATGGCATTCAGTCCATGTTCAGTTTGTTTTTAAATATTGTGGCCCAGTCAAACTTAATTCAAATCATTGTCACTAATATAGACTTTAATTTATGTTTATTAATTTATTCTCTGTGTATCATAAAAACTAAAACTAAAAGTTTATAATTATAATTACAATTAAAGGCTTTATTACAAATATACAAATATTAAAATGTACAGTCTTTTCATTTAAAGCCAACCTTGTGGGTTGCAAAAAGTTTTATCTCTCTTAAACTGCTCAAAATTTTGGAGCCGATCCAAATGCCACACAGCGTATCTCCTTGGTGTAATGGGTGTGCCATGCCTACTGTCATGTATAAAAGCCCACATCTCACACCACTGAACCAAATTCATCAACTTTCCAGTCAAGATGAGTCTCAGTGACAAGGATAAGGCTACTGTCAAGGCCTTCTGGTCTAAGATCGCCGGCAAGGTTGACGACATGGGCGCTGATGCCCTGGTCAGGTAAATCCTATTTGAATATAAATTACTACTACATCATAAAACAAATTTGACTAATTTATGTGTTTTTTTTCTACTAGGCTGTTTGCGGTCTACCCTCAGACCAAGACCTACTTCTCTCACTGGAAGGATCTTAGCCCAAGCTCCCCTCAAGTGAAGAAGCACGGACAGACTGTGATGGGAGGAGTGTCTGAGGCCGTCAGCAAAATCGATGACCTGACAAACGGACTCATGAACCTGAGTGAGCTGCATGCCTTCACCCTGCGTGTGGACCCCAGCAACTTCAAGGTACTATAAATGACTGGTCTCATATAGTGCTACCACAACATTTCTACTGTTTCAAAAATTATGTTATGGTGTCCAATTTTTGTCATTATTATTATTACTACCACTACTAATCCTCATACAAGTACCATAAAGTCACATATACTGGTGTTACTGTGACACCTAATTCTTTCCAAGATATATCAATTTATAAATCATTACATTTAAAGTTAAAAAATGTAATGTAAAAATGTAAAGAATATATAATCCTCCCCATTTCCCCAATCTAACCATCCTTCCGTTTTTACCTGCCCAAAGGCCCTTATATAATTATGATCATGGCATTTTAAGGTAAATATATATATATTAATGAATTTGACTTTGCACCTTTTTCTTGCAGATACTGGCCCACTGCATGATGGTTGTCTTTTCCATCAACTTTCCTAATGAATTCACCCCTGAGGTCCATGTGTCTGTTGACAAGTTTGTGCAGGCTGTGGCCCGTGCCCTGTCTGAGAAGTACCGGTAAACTGGAGAAGACAGTAGCAGATATGAATACCCTGTCAGTCTGAATACCATCAAAATAAATAAGCAAATGCATTAAATTGTTGTGTGTATTTATCTCTCTTTTTTCAAATGCTTATGGTGAGAAGGTTTTAAGTTGTAGAAGTTTATTGCTATATCAGTTTTCCAAATACCTAAAATAGACCATACATAATTATTTAATTAACTGTAGATATCTTTTACATAATCTATACTAATTTATTTATGAAAAAGCATTTTTCTAATGAATTATCATCTATATATGCAAAGTCATAAATAGGCTATAACCTAATGAAAAGTACATACTTAATTACTGATACTGTTACGAAGTAATCATGGAGAAGAAGATGCTCCTAAAGATGCTCACAGCAAGATTGTGCCAAAAACAGAGCTGTATTTAACATTAAATCGTTGTTTGTTTGTTTTTTAAACTTATCTCTAACACATTCAACCAGTTTTGCTCGCCAGTTTGGGCGTTTATGTGCGTTAAACGATTTTTTAAAACATTTGCGGAACTGTTAGTTAAAGTACCTTTGTTCCTATCGAACACTTCTCACTGTGACTCACAACAAGCAGCGTATTGTCCATGGATGGGTTTGATAAACAAGCATCAGATTCGAGAAAACTACGTTTTACCAAAACGGTTTTAGGATTTTATTTCTACAGCTCTACACTGTGACAAGGAATAGTTTGATGTTTATTTTTTGGTTTAGATAGCGATTGCATTTATTTTGTTGTAGCTGTGCACTAAGTAGCTAAATAATGCTAACATGATGTATAACCCGCAAGCAGAGAGAAAATCCATGTATACTCAACCACAAAGTAATGAGTACAAAAGTAGCGACAAAACCAGCCCCATCAGTGTCATTTTGGTGAGCTCTGGCAGCCGGGGGAATAAACTGCTCTTTCGTTACCCTTTCCAAAGAGTCCCTGACAGCCCGTCGTCTTTGACAGGTACGAGGAACATTAGCCATTTAACCTTTTTCACGTAATATATAGCTAATGTCTATTATACATTTAAAATAATTTTAAAAATACATACGTTTTAAATGTATGTGAGGAGATTATCAAATCAAGTTTACTGTGCATTACTTTAAACATAAATTATTATTTTAATGTGTTGTTTTTACCAGCAAAGCAGAGAAGTCGATATGCTCTGAACACATCTGGAGACGGACCAGAGGATCAAGACGGCGATTCAAGGTACTACATAGCATATGCTGTATTATCAAAAGTGTTTTTTACAATTAAAACAAATGGGGAAAAAAATTGTCATTTTTAGGCAACTGAACTCTTACAGGTTCTAATTTGTTGCAATAATTAGAATACAAAGTAAGATATTATATTGAAGAAAGTTTGATGGGTATTCACTTTGAAATGCAACAATTTGATATATTAACTTAAATAAATTTTATTTTCTAAAAAACTTCATAGCCAAAACGATAACTTGGATAAGCTTGCTGCAGACAGGGTTGCTTAATGTCCATGTGCTGCATTCAGCCCAACTGTGTGTTGCATTTCCCTATTGTTTGCTTTCTTTCTTCTTTTTTATGACCCAAATCCCATTTCAGAGAACACTCTTCACTAACTGATGAACAGTTGGTTGCAGGGTAAGACCGAATCACTAAAACCACCTTGCCTATGCTTAGATCACTCCTTTATCCCTTTCTTTTCCTTCATTAGTTAAAGGAACCCCAACCCTGATCTTAGAAAATCCTTCTCTTTAGAAGTCTAATGAATGATTATTTTCCTAATTTGACTTTCAGCATTTCTTTGTATTTTGAGATACTATCCAGTAAATCTTAAATTTAAAATAATCATAGTCACAGTCATAATTGTGGGATAAGTGTACAGTTTCTTCTTTTTTAAAATCAGTCTTGAAATTAGCATCTTGATTTTGATCCCTCTGATTGAAGCATGATTTACTTGAACAGCATTGGCATGTGGCTTTCACAATCTTCATGTGCGCAGAAACTGTTTCTGCCAAGTGGACTATCTATCTTTCTACCACACAAGCTCTTGTGTACATTGTTATCACACTGGAGCACCATGCCTCCAATCATTGTAACATAATTCATGGCCAGGATCAAAATACAACTATTCACACTGTGTTTAATGCTTCATTATTTTTACAGTAACAGTTTGTGATACAATTTATGTTTAGGTTCTCTGACATCATTCTTGCCACCATCTTGGCCACCAAATCTGACATGTGTGGAAAGAAGTTTGAGCTGAAGATTGACAATGTTCGCTTTGTTGGTCACCCCACACTCCTTCAACATCCTCCTGTCATCCAGGTAACAAAGCAGGTCTAGTGCCCCATTCTGAGAGGTTTAACATTCTCATGATAAAAGACCATACAATAAGACTGACAAGAAATGTGCTTAGAGTATTGCATGCTCTTGACTTTGCTGGCATATAACAAAATGTACATTTTCCTAACTCTTTTATTTTCTTAACTCTTTTTAATTAATTAAATGATGATGATTACTATTAAGAATTAATAATTTTTTTTTTTTTTTTTTTTTTTCATTTTTAGTTTGTTAATTATTAGTGGTGATGTACATTTCATTATTCTTGGAATCATAATAGAATTTTTCACCTCTCATTATTTTTTGTAGGGCTCTAAAACCGACCCATCACCTAAAAGAGAAATGCCTACAATGATCCTGTTTAATGTGGTTTTTGCCTTAAGGGTATGTATCTATTATGACCTGATTATTATGTTGTTATCCCAACTAACCAATGGTTGACTCACTAAAAGTAATACATGATGGTGCTTCCTTCTGAATTAGCAGAAGCTGTTTGTGGGTGGGATATAGACCATATTAGATTAAATCTGACAGAGAAGGAGGGGTGTCAGTGGATGATAACACGCTCTATCTGTTAGAGCATGGGAACCTCAGTGGAGCCTAATCATATGCTGTGAAACGGCACGGCCCCTGCTGAGTCACTGTTAGTCCAACAGATGATTGGGCGGGACTGAGTAAAAATGCTCTGTCATGCTTTATTATGGCCTCCATTTATTCCTTACATGACTGTGTGTGTGTGTGTGTGTGTGTGTGTGTGAGAATTAAATAGTGGTCATTCAAATGCTTTATTCATATTCATATTTGTTCTACAATAACATTACAGTTATTCCATGGCTACTCAAATTTTCCAGTCAATACATAAAATTTGAAATTGTTTATGGCATTTAATATTTTTTTAAATTGACCTTACTTTTTATTTTTTTAAATGTTGCTATAAATGTGTTGATATTTGCATGGCATGTGTAACTATGTGGAGATGGCATGTCTCCTGCATATTCCTTGGAAATATAAAGTTAAAACCATAAGAGTCAGTTTTGTGGAAGTGCACGGTAAGGACGCAAACTTTCATCAACATATGAAAAAAGCATAATTTTCTATTTCGGGGCTAAAACGTTACACTGTGTGCCTTAAAGGTGCACTGCATATTTCCATGGATATGCCATTGCTTTCTGTGGAATGTTCCACAATATGTCATTAAACAGCTCTACCTTAGATTATTTCAATTTCAAAAGGTGGTATGTAGTTATAATACCCAGAAAACCCAGACTGAGTGGGGGTTGTCCCTCCAAGGATCTGACCTGTAACTTGGTCTGGTTTGGTCTCTATGCTGATAGAAAGTTTTAATGTTATACTGACAAAGCTATAACATCTCCACGGAGAAAACCATTTGGCGGACCCCATCCATTCATTTTCTTCCTCTTATCTGGGGCCGGGTCGTGGAGGCAGCAATCTCCTCCTTTCAGTCATTACCCAGAGCTTATGACCATAGGTGAGGGTAGGAACGTAGACTGACTGGTAAATCGGTACCTCTTCACCACAATGGTCCGATGCAGTGACCGCATCACTGCCAACGCTGCACCGAGCCGCCTGTCAATCTCAAGCTCCGTCCTTCCCTCACTTGTGAACAAGACCCTGAGATACTTGAACTCCTCCACTTGAGGCAATGACTCACCTGGAACGGGAGAGGACCCATTTGGCAGACCCTCCACTAGAAAAGTTACACAGTTCACCTTTAACATTTACTAGTACTAAACAGTATGGTACTTTGGTATGAAAATACTAATAGTGCTGTGCTAAATGAGTGTATTTTAGTTCATTTTATGTTTTTGTACGTTTTTATAAAGGCTAACGCGGACCCCTCAGTCATCAGCTGTATGCACAATCTGTCCCGGCGCATTGCTATAGCCCTGCAGCACGAGGAACGCCGCTGCCAGTACCTGACCAGAGAAGCCAAACTCATGCTTTCAGTTCAAGACGAGATCACCACCATGACTGAAAGTGAGACACTCATTTTCACTTTGACAAACATAACTGATGTTATTTGTATGCAGTAGCTCACACATTACAATATAATAACATAGAGCAATAATATAAGTTATAATAACAAATTCAAAATATAGTGGAAAACAAGCAAAGAACTGGTGTCAAGTGAGGCATAAGTACCCCAATGTATATGTACAAGTAAAAATTTAAATACAGAAATTTAGTAATACAAATTTAGTAATACAAATTTAAATAAAGATAGTTTTTACCATTTTACTGATACCTGTTTTTCTGGTCAGCAGATGGAAGCCCCCAATCACCTTTCAGACAAATCCTTCCAAAGTGTAAACTCGCAAGAGATCTGAAGGAGGCCTATGATAGGTGTGTTAGATGAAATTATTTGTGTGTATTTTGTATTACTTAGTAATCAAAAATATTTATACTTTATGCACTTTTTTTTAGCCTTTGCACAACTGGAGTGGTGCGTCTCCATATAAACAACTGGCTGGAGGTGAGCTTCTGTTTGCCCCACAAAATTCACCGGATAGGAGGCTATTACATCCCACCAGAAGCCTTAGAGAGCTGTCTAAAAGCCATAAGGTAGTTTGTTTCTTTTAATATTTTTTCGTTTCGTCTCCACACTATAATGCAGTTTGGTCCACTTTAAAGTCAAAACTATTTAATCAAACAACAAATACTCTTTTAAAATACAAATCTTTTAGGTATTAAGTAATAAGTAATGGCTGATCTTGCTGGCAGTAAGGATGTGACATTACACATGTCTGATAGAGCCCCACTCACTGCTCCCCATGGGCAGGAAGTATTCTGACCAATGTTTTTGAGTGCTAATGACTCAGTCTAACCCTGCAGGATTGTATGTTTATAGTTAAGTATATCTTATTAACAGGCTGAAATCTACATATTGATTTACATGCATTTGTGACACATCTGCTGGTGCTATGAATATATATCCTCACATAATATAACAAGGTAAGTATTGAATTTGAACCCACCATATTAAGTAGCTAGAACTGTCATGGTGTGCTCAAAATAAACTATATATAATTATAACAGAAGACCTTATGAACCTTTGGAATAATGTTAATTAATTTACACAGTCTCTGTCCAGTAGATAAATAAAATTAAACAGCCATAATGACCACAAATACGCACAATTAATTAATGGAATTAATTGCACAATTTTAATTATTTTTTTGAGGCCACACAGTTTCATATAGGCATGAGATCTGATGAAAAGCTTAAAATTCTGTTCTATAACAACAAAATCAAAGTTATTTCTTTATTATTGATCCAAAGACCTTGCTTTTACAGTAGTGAGATGATTTTTTTTTTTAATTTCTTATTTTGTATTTATTTTATCAGTTAATTTACTGGTATTTTGGTCCTCATGTAGCTATGTTTCAAATTTGTGCGGCATAATATGTTCTCAACATAATATGCATGAATGGAGATACCACACACAGAATATAAGATTATTAAATGCATTAATTAATGAGTACACATTATAATTGAGGATCGAGGGAGTTTATAGATTTGTGTTCTTCCCTCTCTCTTTCTACATTTGTGATTGTATTGCAAATATGTATGTGCATGTGCATGTATGAACAGATGTACAAAAAACAATACAAATCTCTTATGTCCAACATTTACCATTTTATCATGTAGGTGTAAATATTGACATCCTGAGCTGCTAACTTTCGAGGGCATGTGTAGATCACACTGCCCCCTAGTGCTATCTCAATGGACTTGCACAACCTCAAATTACCCACTGGCACTTGATTTCATTAGATTGGGAGTTCTATTGCCTCTGTCACAACAACAACTGTTACGTTTTTAAAATCTATCAGTGTTTCAATTTGTGCTCTTAACAGTTTAATTTGCTGTTTGTTCTAACAGGCCTTATCACGCCCTGCTGCTGTTGGAGAGTGAGAAAGTCCTGCTGAGTCAGCTCCCTCTGGACTGTTCTCCAGCAATGGTCCGCCTCATCAAAACCTGCTCTCCCGTAAAAAACCTGCAGCAACTGGCCCAGGACGCTGACCTGGCTCTGCTCCAGGTGCACCACTCTACTACATCCTTTACTATGAACATTATCATGTTTAGAGCAACATAAGGACATAACATAATGAGACAGCATCTTACTGCCATCTTGTGGACAATGCCATTATATTTCAACAAATATATTAATACTGCACATAGACTGTATAATATGTATGCATATCTTTATACAGTCTATGGTACTGTATGAATAATTGTCCATATGCTGGACTGTACATAATCATAGACAGAGACTACGATAGACAGAGGTTTTGCACATTTGAATGCTTTGGCCTATTATCTAGAAGTAGTCCATTTTCTAATAGTTTTTTATCTTGATTTTTTTCTGCCTTTTCTATTCTCTTGCAAGACTGCAATTTCCCCATTGTGGGACAAATGAAATTAAATGAATGCTCTACATGCTTGCAATGATCGACAAAAGCATTTCTAAAACACCAGATGACTTGCTTTCCTAATTCCTTTATTATTTTTATATCTTTGTTTTTTTCTCAGATTTTTCAGATTGCTGCTCATTTGGTTTACTGGGGCAAGGCAATAATAATTTATCCACTGTGTGAGAATAATGTCTACATGCTGTCTCCGCACGCCAACATTTGCCTGTGAGTAATGTAGTCAGCACATTTTCAACACAATAGTTTCACTTTTATTTTTCATACAGTGTCCCTTTTTTATTGTGATCATACAATTCCCTATTGAATGTTTTAATTACATGCCATTCTTGTATGTACAGATACTCTCCACTGGCGGAGCAGTTTGCCCAGCAGTTTTCTGGGCATGATTTGCCCTCAATGTTAGCAAAGTTTTCATTGCCGGTATCACTGTCAGAGTTCAGAAACCCATTGGAAGCTCCAGCACAAGAGGTAACCCATACTCACTAACACTGACCACCTCATACCATCTTACTCCTAGCATAGCCTGGTTTTCATATGAATGTGGAGTTTTTTGTTGCTTTATTTTGGCATGAGACTAGCACACACAGGCACTATATTTCATTGTGACTTTATTGCTAAAATATTAAGACACTGACTGTATTTTGTTAGCAGAGTGAGCAGATGTTCTCATCGACCCATCAGATTTTGGAGCCAAGCAGTTGGTCATAAATTATTAATATGAAAGGGACATCATCCTCCATTTTTCATGAATACAAGATCAGAGCTGCAGTGCTTTTTTGTTGAGCTATTTTGAGTCCATGGGTCGCCCATTTTGAACTCAAACTACACATGACCCGGCATCCAACTGAAATCTAGACAACTAAAGACAAGTATCCAAGAGAAGACTAAAAACCATTCCTTGAGCCTAAATCTTCAATTCACCAAGCTACCAACCTGAAAACATAGCATCCATTCATTAGTAAATTGTTTCAATCATTATCCATTATTCTTATCAAATATGTAACAAATTTAAGCCACAAGCAAAGAGTAATGGGACAAACAATTAGCAGATTCTACAAATGTACCATGCCAAGACTGGAGGGTCTCCAGCCTATAGCAGGAGAGCTCTCCAACCTGTAGATCAGGAGTAACCAGTAGTTCTCCGCCCCTTTCCAAGTAGCTTGCCAAGGGATTTCTGAATTACACGTATTGTGCTGAATAAATAAATTGTATTAATTAATTTAATTAATTAAATAACTTTGTGCACTACTATTTGGATAATGGTTTATGTTTTGTAGGCATCTTAACTGTTCCTTATCTATGCTTCTTCTGACTGCTAAAACTAGCAGCTCTAGTAGCATTTTCATTTTGTAGCTCACCAGAGAAAAAAGACCGGAGAACCCTGGACTAGGACCCATGTAACATGTTTGTCATTGCTATGTTATTTTTTATGTTACCTTATCTAGTATCTTGTAGATGTGACTTAAAATATAAACACATCATTTGGTTCCCTTACAGGCCCAGCTAATACAGATGGTGGTGTGGATGCTCCAGCGGCGCTTACTAATCCAGCTGCACACATATGTTTGTCTGTTGGTTCCCCCGAGTGAAGACGAGCCCAGCCTCAAAGATGAAGACCCCCTGTTGCCACCGCGAGTCGGGAGCCGCAGCCTAAGCACGCCCAGTGCTCTCAGCTTCGGATCGCCCAGTATGTAGCTTTATTATTAATATTGTTCACAACTATGTACTTTGTAGTTTTTCTTAGATTTCTTGAGAATTTCTTATCGCAAGCTAGTCATCCTTTTCCTTTTGGCTCAACAAATCTAACCACTGAGGTGTAAAGCTGTCATTACATTATGTGGCAATTAGCAAAAAAGAGAATGTTTTTCAAACTCACGAGAAGTAATATAGAGAAAATAAACACTTAATAAGCTGGCGAAAACCACATTCAGTTGTTCACATGGCAAGTTACTACAGAACATCAGGTCTGAAACTTGTCGTTTATTATCTGTAAAATGATCTGTAAAATAATACCAAAACATAGGAGATAGTCTATGTTGGTTGGTTTACGTTTGTACCAGTAACAAATGGTCCCACTGCCAGCAGTGAGCCCAGAGCAGTCGGGCAACGACACTTAAATACTCTAAGGTCCAAGACTTCCCCAAGAACATTTTGCATTTAGACCAGCCTGGCTGGCCATTTGGCCCTCTTAGCTCAGACAGGTAAAACATCGTAAAACATTAGCATTTGAGTAAAGGAAAAGACATGTGGAATAAATCAACAGACATGTAAATGGTTAACACAAAGGTACCTATAGCCTACCTGTCAGACTTAAGGATTTGACAAACAATAGTGTGGCTAAAAAACCTCAAGATATAGTGTATCTTGGACAATGAAAAACACACATAATACTCAAATTTCCACCACAAACTAAGAACACAACTTAATTTAAAAAAAAAGCAAAACAGTGCAATTAAAAGGTACTAACAACCAAGACTCTCTTTGACAAAAAGAAAAAAAAAATATTGAATATTGTTTTGAAGAGTCAGCATAAAACCATAGATATCTTATCTCCAGTTAAAGCCCCAGTTTCTTCTAACATCTGTGTTGAATTTGTGTAGCCAGCAGCGATGACATGACCCTGACCAGCCCCAGTATGGACAACTCCAGTGCAGAGCTGCTGACGGGAGGAGACTCACCACTCAACAAAAGGATGACAGAAACTCTACTGGCCAGTCTATCAGAGCACGAGAGACAGGTCATACTAAACATCCCTGCAGCACAGAATCCTGAAGATCTACGAATGTTTGCCAGGTAGTGGTTGATTTAAAACATTAATTCAACACAAAATCAGATCTTGGGTATGCATACCACAATTAAAAACCAAACCGAAACTGGAATAAAACCCCATCTTAAACAAGAAGTTGTTGAACAGCATAAATCTATAATGGTATCACAATTTTTAGAAACACTTATTTATTTATTACAGAGACCATTATGATAAGAATTTCATATTTTGTGTAAAATATACTTGTGACATGCATAGTCTTTAATTATGTCAACCATTATTGATGGAGGACTGTCTTGTAAAGTAGCCTAATAATAAACCATGCGTTAAAGTTTTTCTTAAAGGTCCTCTATTATGCAAAACTGACTCTTGTGAGATTTAAATCATGTTAGAATGTTTCTACCTCCTCCTGAAGCTGTGTTTTGTTTCATTCACACATGCTTGAGTAATTGTTCATTATTACTGACTACGTCTCTAAAGCTCTAAATGCTCTATTCCACCTTGTGATGTCATGTGTTGGTAGTTTTCAAGTAGCTACCTTTAGTTCAGTAGAGACAGGTAATTCTAGGGCAGAAATGATGTAAATTATTCTAGCGAAGGTGGATGGAGTTTAAAAACAAACAAAAATCACAACATAGATCAGGAAACAGCATAATATGGGCCCTCTAAGTAACTTTTTGGCTTTGTAACTATGAAGAATGTTGCAAATTTCAATCAGAATATAATGCTACAGTGCTCCTTGTCCCATCCGTTTGTGCTGCTTTGTGCACAGCAGTGACAGCTCTCAGCTCCACTGTCTCATGGATGATTTGCACAGTTAATGGTTTGGTAAAACTCTCAAATACTTTTTTTTAGGCTGCTGCACTACTTCAGGGGACATCACCACCTGGAGGAGATTATGTACAATGAGAACATGAGGCGCTCGCAGCTCAAGACTTTGTTTGACAAGTTTCGTAGTGTCCTTGTGGTGACCAACCATGAAGATCCAATTATTTCAATCTTTCAGTCGCCAATGGAGAAATGACGACAGAACAGTGTTAGCTCTAGCCTTTTTGAGATACCTGATGTTACCTTACATTTTAAATTAACTAATGATTTTGTATTGACATTGTCTTTATGAGCCAAATAATATTTACACCATTAAATTATTTTGTATAAATCTCTCAAGTGTATTTCATAAGAGGAAAATAATACATAACGTCTAATTATACAGCTTTAATGGTTTTTCCTCATCATTAACTTGTATTTTGAATGATTTATGCATGTTTGGGTAATCCTGCATTGCCCTGGATTTGAGGCCAGAGCGGTAAGAACATTTCAGTATCTCTGTCTCCTATTCTTGATTATAAAACAGAAACTGACTTAAGGTTATATATGTTGAGTTCTAAAAAGTTGTGTAGCCAATTTCAACAATACAAAACATGTAAATCAAAATCCGCTGCTTGCTTTGGAAACTATGATCTAATGTATGTTATAATTTAGAACTTAACACCTCAAAAATATAAGGAAAACATAGTGAAAATCTTTGAAAACTTTGACCACATTTGTCACTCCTTGTGTTGTTATTACACTGTACAAAGCAAATAGAGCAGAGTGAGTAATGACCATTCCAGAGCAAAAACTACCTCTGTCCAGGAATCCCAAAGGTGGAGATTCAAGGACCCAGAAAAAGCAGAGATACTCAACATCAGACAAGTCGCACTGGCTTTGAAGGAAGTACAACTTTCCAGACATCTGTGAAATCGCTAAGAAGACACATAATGACATTTTCATTAAAAACACAGATGCACTTTGCTCACTGGAGGCAGGGCAGTTTCATTTCAGATTTTACTCCTTCAAAAATACAGTTTGAAACTATTTGGAAACAGATAATGTAAACAGTTTCAGAGGATGTGTTCTGATTTGGTCCTGGTGTGAGCCCAATTTAGTCCTGATGTTCCTGATTTCATTCTGCTCCAGACCTGGTTTAGTCCTGGATAGTCCAGGTTTAGTTCAGTCTAATCCCAATTTAAAGTGGTGTATGTGCCACTGTGAAAGATTAGCACCATTACGATTGCAGTTACTTGCATCCATACATTACACCAACAAAGGCAAGTATACAGAAAAAAATCAGATGACCCTCTTTAGTGGTCCTACTTTGGTAATTTGCTTTTTCCAATGTCACTTTGAGCTCACAGATGGTTAATGATTTCAGGTGCATTTCTGTAGAGTCCCTTTGACCTTGTGCTGCCCGGTATCACACTCTGAATCTAAATTCTTTATCATTTCAGATTCAATGGTTCTTTCTGCGTCTTTATTTCTTACACTGACACATGGGTGGCCTAATATGTAATATCGCAGAGGCTTCTTAGCCCAATCCCCATGTGATTCAATACCAATTCGTGGTGCTGACACAATATTGCTGACTTCTTCTGGAGCGGCACTGGGGTCTCTCTCCAGCCAAACCTCTGGGTCTGAGGCCAGGTCCCGACGGTCAAAGCAACGCGGTATATCCAGTGCCTGGCACAGCTTAGAGGGGCCATTGCACAGCTCTTTGTCCTTCAGTTGTTTGGCTCCTTCTTTGCGCTTAGCCTTCCTCAACTGTCTCATGATGGACTGACCCTGCACTGGCTCCAGGGACCTCAGCAGCACAGCGGCACCCTCTCCTGTGCAACAAAACAGGACCCAGTGCACCAGTCAGCATTAATTCACAATGTTTATATAAAAATTAAATATGACAAAGGAGAAATTAAATTCTGTCAATTGGGTCAAGGTTTTTTGATAGAAATACAATTGACAATAGTGTCTTTTGGGCATTTTAATGCGCAGCGGGACCTCAACAGAGGTAAGTGTAATGTGTTATAATATTTCCAGACTACTAATGAGTAAACCAGGCATAGTATTTTATTTGTCAGACTCCTGGGTATGTGGCTATGTGTTAGAAAGTGATGTTAAGCTTCTTCAGTGTGCAAATTAGTGTTTTTTATGTGGAAGTTATGTGGAACTTGCCCCCATCACTACCTAGTTGGTTGCCTTGACAGGCTCACTGCAACAATGAAATCTCCCCGTAGGCACGTGCTGGATTTCCCCTTTAAGAGCACATTTTGTTAGTCCTGTTTTTAAGCTTAAATAAATGTGCAGTTACGCCCATTTGAATTACTGACTCTTTGATAAAACACCAGCTGATGGAGCACCACTTTGCCTATGCTTTAACATCCTGGCCCTGACATAAAAAAAGGTTTTCACACCCCTGCTTAGAATCATATTCCAGTTTTACATCAAAATAGTGTCTGACTGCAAAACCATAGAGGGGGAAGTTTAAAGTTTTGTGTAAATGTGTGATTTCCCCAGAGAAAAATGTATTTTAGTGCACAATAACAATACGAGTGGTAATTCTGAATGCCTTTACCCTCACTGGACACATTCATGCAGAGGTAGATGCCGTAGATGGGATAGACATAGATAGTCCCTGGCTTCATAAACATGGCTGTATTTCTCTCAGTGCGTTTCCCTCCGGCTGAATGAGACGCTTTATCTTCACCTCCAAGGTACGCTTCAGTCTCCACAATCTTCCCCCGCAGCTCCACTCCATCTGCACACCTGCGGACCAACACCTGCGGGGTAAACATACACCACTGTTTAATGCATAATCTGCAACACCAACGAACTGAAACTGCACTCTCACAATTCATAATTCATATGTTGTTGGTGTTAAATAGGCTGTACTTACATTAATACTGTACTTACTTACATTAAGCAAAGCATATCCAAGTAGTGAAATCCTACATTTACAGGATATGTTTACATTTATTATTTAAGGTAAAGGTTATGACCAACCACAAA
Organism: Scartelaos histophorus; assembly: GCA_000787155.1. Lineage (NCBI taxonomy): Eukaryota > Metazoa > Chordata > Actinopteri > Gobiiformes > Gobiidae > Scartelaos > Scartelaos histophorus. Next base: position 33,832 of record KN489219.1, on the reverse strand, counting down.
AGATTAAACAATGGGACCTATAAGTCCTATTAAACTGCACTGACACCTTTGACTGAGACACAAAGTGAAAATGTTGCAACAGCAAATGCAACAGTTTGCTGCAACAAAACCTGAATATCATCAATAAAGTATCTCTCTCATAATCGATATAACAATAATCGATATAACAATAATCGATATAACAATATAAAAAATACTAAGTTTAATCTTTACCTTGCCGAGAAATGCTTTTGCCAAACTGACACATGGTTGCTCGAAAAAATCCTGCCCTAGTCTGAGGTTTGGGTCTGTTTTCATAAAATAATGACTTTGTTCGGCATTAACGACATTATTGGGCTTTTTGAGTTTAGCGGGGCAATTTTCGTTCTTATTAAATATTTTGGCATCAATGTCTTCTGAAATTAATTGTGCTTTTCTTTTTCTCCACGACATACCGCTTTATAACATGAAATCACCATGAAATAAAACAGAAACGTGCAGTAGCTGCGCTCACTGCGTCAACAGGAAGTAGAAATGCGCTCGCAGCGTCAACAGGAAGTAGAAATGCGCACGTTGCCAATTTCTTAAAGGTGCAGCGCACTATTTTTCACTAAGATTGAAAAACCTTAATCTAATCTTTATTACTGCACACACGAGTGTGGCGGTAGATAACACACGGAGCTGCGCGTTTTCCTGTGTGAATATGATAATTTAAGCGTCGCTTGAAAACATTGCTTTTTATAAGAGCGCATTTGCAGATCTCATGTGCAGCCCTGGAAGTCCAGAGCTCCACTGTGGCCCCAGGGCGCAGGGTCCGTGTGGCTCTGAGGAAAACTCAGTGTGACACGGTCAGACCTCAGGCTGCTGGACTGAAACTTTATGAGTATGAGTTTGATGCGCTGCAAAGTTCATGTTAAGAGTTCATGTTAAGCTTTTTGTTCTTCAGGTTTTTCAAACATACAAAACACGCGTTTTTAAACTCGGTAGTTGGTCAAACTGAGCGGATTTCCAGTCACACAGGCCCATAAACCGTATAAAAGGTCATATATACGGTTTATGCACAGGGTCCATAAACTGTACAGTAATTATGTGAAAGGGCCGCGGGTTCGAGTCCCGGACGGGCCAGTGAACCGTGTGGAGTTTTCATTTTCTCCCCACAGACTGATTTAGGCTAATATTATGTAGTCTTTGTATAGCCTATTATGGTCTATGGTTATTCTGTCTCTGTTTTCTTCGTCTACTTTTTCTGCAAGCCAACAGTGCATGAAGTAAATACTCATTTATAGCCTATTAATAATTGTATTAGTAATTTATATTCCTTGTAGGTCATCCAATAAAATCTGCCATTAGGGGGTCTTCTTCACTACACTATATTATATAGTTTATACATAATTATTATCAGATATTATACTTTTGTAAGTTACTCATACATTAGTATTTCTAATTGTCTAATAAAATGTTCCAGTGACTCTAGTGACATTGCACTGAGAACGTTCCCCTCCCTCTCTCCTTGATAGTGCAGAGATGCCAGAGCGTGGAGTGTGCTCAGGAGGTGGCAGCCCAGTGTGTGCTGTGTGGGAGGGGGCTGGGAATGACACCATTTCAGTGGATCAAGGGAAACAAGATCTACTTGAGAAGCATAAAAAGTGCCATAAAAAAATCATATTTTCAGCATTTGTATCACTGGGGTGAATGCCCTCTGGACATTTATGGATTATTATTGTCACTTTTCTGCACTATCATTTCTAAATCTGAATAAATGCTTGTTTATTAGGTGTCAAGGTTATATCCAGCATAAATGAACAATCAATATGTGACTCATTGAGCACTGACTAACACACAGTAGCTTAAATCATTGGTTTTTAAATACCAAGACAGCTTTCAAACACAACTGAAAGTGATTTTTCATTAGTAACTACACATCCACATGCTTTATTATTGTAAGGAAATCGTGTCTAGCTCCAATACAGATTGCAGTAAAATCTGCTGATCATGTGGAGCAGTGGAGTCCTGGCATGGCTTGTGTTGACTTAGTCCTGGGCTGCTGGACCGACTGGTGAAGACTGCTGTTTGCTTTGTGGCTTTTGGTATTACCCAGTCATCAGCAGCACTGGAGAGAATATGAGATCCAGACAGCTCTTATTATTGCACCCACTGATAATCTTCACAGCTCGGGCCAAATACGTTCTGGACCCTTTTCAACACCACTCCTCAGCAACAGAGTGGGGACACCAAGCCCAGTTATTATACACCTGAAAAATCTACACATTAAGGATTAAAGTGCCTGTTTAAAACCGTAAAAAGTATTTCACGCACATTTTGAACTCTAATAGACCTTCAAATGTACAGATTTTGATAAATATTTGTGCTGTATTTTGTTAGAAATCACTGAGTCGTTGTTGTTGTTGCTTTTATTTGTATATTTTGTGGTAAAACAATGAACTTTTCAGAGGTCTCAAGCAATTATTAAAAACACTTTGTTAAAAAATGTAATGTAGAACGTACAGATATCTGCTCTCAAATGTCATTAAGTAAAAATTGATCCACTTTAAAAATCTACTTAAGTAAAATGCATAATATTTATACTTAACTCCTTTTACTTCTTATGTCCCACTACTGGTTATAGGCACAGACCAGTGAAAATATGCAGTCAAGATATACTGTTTAATTGCATTGCACAAACCTGTGAGCCATACTGAGCAGTTACAATGTTCCTGCTGCTAAAAATAACACATCTTGTAATGTCTTAAATTTCACAACAGTGACAGACCAGCTCTGCCATATTTCACTCCTTTTACTGACCAATAAACAAATACACCAAAATAACATGTTTATTGCTTTGCTTACATAATCTGCCGGTATTTGCAGAATAAGCAATCGTAAATTAACTTTATTATATCTAGGACGAGATTTAATTTTAACACAGTGGCTTAAATAAAACAAAGGGGAAAGAAAGTAATAGAAAGGTTTTGACAGTCTGAATAATAAAATGTGTATATAATGGTCAAAATATAAAAAAATGTAATATATATAAAATGTGACAAAAAACAGCATAATGACACAGTAACATGTTCAGTTGTTATACTTTATTGAGTCATAATTTATACTGACACAAACTGACTAATACAGGCTTCTTCTTTTTCATATCTCTTCTGTTTCATTTAGATATAATTTAAAAGTATTTTGCCTCGACTCACTGACCTATTTTTTTAATTTAGCCTTTTTTGAACACACCACATAATTTTTTTTATATAATTTTTTTTAATTTCAGGGACACATCACATAAACACAAGTGTCTGTTCTCTCTTTTGTTAAATTTTAAGTGTGATTTCAAAGGTTTCTCTTAATTGTACCTATAGCATTAAATATAAATGTCTGATAATTAAAGATTCATTTCCTCCTCTTGTCTGTAGTGGATCTTCTTCTGCAGGTGACTGAACACCTGTGGTGGGCAGAGGGCAGCAGAGCTCATATCCTGTAACCCCGGTGGAGGCGAGTTCTTTACTTTCCACATTAAGAATCTCGGCTCCGCACCACAGGTATAAACACAGAGATGACTCCATGTGTGCAGGCTGCTATTGTCTGCTCCACTGAGGATGAGCCCAGCTTTAGCACAGACCACACAGGTTTGTCCTAGAAAATTACTGATGCAAAAATGTGTGGGTTCAGGGAGTTCATTCTGAGTGGCAGACAACTTTGTGTTCCTGAGTTTCAGTGTAAAAGCAGCACATATTATGATGAACCGTTTTTGAATTTCCCATAGGATCAATATAGTATCTCTGTCTCTGTCTGTTCATACCCTGGAGACAAGGGTTATAAGTATTTGGAAACAGTCTTTGTTTATAAAATGTGCTATAGAAATAAAGTGGATTGGATTGGATGTCTTGCCGAAGGGCAGAGTGACAGCTTAGAATAAAGAGAAAAATGTTTGATGCTTCTCGGCAAATGACAATTGGCACAGCCGGTGTTATCTCCTGTTGTTCCCAAATATTCTTCTTTAGTAGAACACAAAAAAATAATCCCACATGTCCTGAAACAAAAGATAAATTTAGGGAAAAAAATGTGAGAAGATATGAATTCAAAAGTACACAGTTTAATGGTAATTGTTGCATGAAACATAGTGGCCATGTTATGTTGTATTTTTATTTAAGCTATTCATTTATTTATTTTGGTCACGTTATTGAGCCTCCAGAGCACCACACACCAGACCACAGCAGCTTCAGGCCGGTGGCTCTGACGTCCCATCTGACGTGGACACTGAGGAGACTGGTCCTCTGCTCTCTGTCTCACCTGGAGAGGCTCGGCAGTGCAGCAAGGATCCTGTTCTTTGATTTTTCCAGCGCCGGCAGCACTGTCCACTACAGCTCCAGAGGGACAAGCTCAGGAGGGACTGACAGAAATCATCCTGGACTACCTCACAAACTTTTTTTATTATTTAACCTGGTAAATTTTTAGAGAACTCATTATTTTTTTACAAGCAAGACCTGGACAACATACAAACATCCAACTGCACACATCACAAATACAAACACAATACACAGAAACAGAGGGACTAGAGTGAGAGGGGATTAACCACAAGTGTCCACAAAGATCTGCTGGAGTTTGTACCTGAAACCAGAGAAAAACCAGCTCCAGTTTGTGAGAGCGTGAGATTGTACATCTAAAGTATCTTATCTATATTGCCATTACAGAAGGTATAGACTCTAATAAATATTCAGTACTTTGCATTTACATTCTAGAAATTTATTGTATAATAATATCTGAAGAAAATGCATGTAACTCTATAGGAGATTGGTTGTTTTGGGAAGAAACATTTAAACTTAATATGCACAAAAGTTGTACCTTATTATAACCTTAATAATGGCACCTCTTTCTGATGTTGTGCTTATTTATACTGACGGAAAATAAATAAATAAATAATAATAAAATAAAATAATAAATAAAATATGCCGCCTTTTGTTTCAGGTGAATGGGTCCAATAACAGATACGTGTACATCAACCATAATTTTGACTTGACCTAGAGCTCAATGAATCCTAAAATGTTGTGAACAAAACCTATTATTCTTGATTTGAACTCTTCTTAGGTTCTGTTCCTGTGCTCTTCACTCAAACACAATGAGACGTCTGTTTTAGTAGATCATTATAACTGTTCCCCGGGCCCCAGCTGTTGTGCTTTATTGATGTTTTATGCTCACCTGACCTTTCAAAACCTCCTTTTGACAATGACTACTTGTGTCCACTTACACCTGCAAGAGACAACACTGAAGTCAAACGTGGATCTCAGCATAAATCTACTAAGTCAAAGCTCTTTTTTACCAACTCTCATCTGCTTTGGTCTTTAGCTTCAGTGAGTTACCTTTCCCTTGGCTCTATGGCCTGTCAGCCAATAAAACCACAAGTGTTTTTCTTGCAAAGTGGCATGTTTGAGAGTATCTTTTTGAAGGTTTTTGCTGGTGTAAACAATCTCAAACAAACTCTTCGCCAGCCACAAATTGTCTGAAAGAGGAAACCGTTTATGTGCGGTCCGACAGTGGTGGTTGGGTTAAACATTAGCTTTGCTCTGACCCCTTTTATCTGCACCTGATGGATTGGACTTAAGGGAACCGCATGTGTTCCTGCAGGTCCCACGTCACTTCCTAATTGCAGCGTCTGCCCTGGAGCTTTAACATGTGTCAATCCCGAGGGGAGATTTAATCATTAATTACTCACACTTTATGCTTTATCGATCAGGGACTAGTCACAAACCACCAGGCAGTTCTTCCATAGCATCAGTATGTCAAATATCTGGTCAGGCAGGCAGACACAGGACCCTTCTTGGGAGAGAAAGAAAACTTTTGTGGAGATTTCTATGATAAAAACAAGGCTTTTTTGAAAATTCTTTTTGAAAATTTCTTTTTTTAAATAGGATTTGCTGTTTGGCTGCGTTAGAGTTAATTATTTCCATGTCTTTTTGCAGAAACAGAACAGTGCAGTCACATTTTCAGGAGTTATCTCTCTGCCTGTAACAGTTCAAATAAAAGTTTGTGTGTACTGTTTACGCAACACGTCAGCCAAAATTAAATATCAGCCAATGCTGGGGGTTTGTGGCTGTGCCAATTAGCTAAAAAGTGCAAATGTTGGCCTTTGATGGTATATTGATCTGTCTCTATTATCTATTATTTGTAGAGAAAAGGCCATTTTTTTTTGTTAATTGATTTGGGGGAGGAGCCTCGTACTTTAAAGGAGGGCTGTTTTCGGCACAGAGGCAGTGTGTGCTGAGGAGGAGAGCTGGGTGCATCGCAGGCACCAGCTCAGGAGCTTAAGAGACGACCACAACCTGTAAATATTCAAGTTTTTCCAAATTTCTCCACTGTTTTGCGCACTTCTGTAAATTTAATCACGAACACTATTTTTGACTACGCCATATTATTTCTTATTGGAAAAAAGAACCCACGACATTGATAAAGTGATTAATTTTTCCATCCCAGACTGTATGTTAGGAAGTGTAAAGTTATGCACTAGGTCCATATACAATACAGCAGCAAACATTAAGATTATGTTACCCTTCGACATCTTTTAATTTAGAGCATTAATTATGTAGATCAAAATGATTACTAACAAGTTGTGGCTGAATCTCACTTACCCTGAAACCCCATTTGAGGAGAAGTGTCTGTGAAGAACCCCTTTTCAACACCCCACAAATATCTACCTCTGATTATATAAAAGGAGTCCCAGCTGGATGAGTCTCTGTGCTGTGGACACAGTGGAATCCAACGTAACAGCTCTTTTATTAGAGTAAAGGTTAGTCACATTTATTTTAAATATTCTTAATACAACACTGACAAGGCATAGGCCCTTTTAGGAGGTGTAAACATAGAACAGAGATGAGATGTTCAGATATAAATGTTGTATTGTAATTGGACACATGTGTAAGTGAAACAGGAATATTTGCTGTTGATATATAAACTGTATTTTAATAACTCCATTGGACCCTCGACATGACTACAGAAATAAATGATCTCCCCAAATAACTAAGTATTCATCATTTGTTTGCCTGAAATGAATCGCAATCAGCTGTCAATCCAACAAGTTTCCAAAGATTAAAGGATGAAAAATAATACTGCAGCCATAGGAATTAAAAATTTAACATATTTAATCATCTGAATTGTAAAAGTCTTCAAAAACTTGACCATTATTAATAAATGTCTGGCTTTCCGGGCTCATGCTTTAATAGAAAAATCTGAGCCAAATGTGTTTCCTTCTAAGTTTAAGCACACATTAATCATCTCATGCAAAAACATCTTCCCATTCCCTATAAAAATATGGTGAGAGTGCACAGGAGACATTGTTATGACTGAGTGAAATGGTGCTCGCTCGGCATCAGCAGACCAGACCTCAGACTCACATGACCCAGCCGGCACAGCTAACAATCCTCATACTTATTGATTTGAGTAGACTTCACATAAAAGGCAGAAGATTGTGGTCTGGTCGACTCTTGTGAGCTTTAAGCCATGTTAGAATCCTGTAACCTCCTCAAAGTCTCATTCAGAGGTGTTTGCGTAATACTTTATCATTAGTCAGTCTACATCTCAAAGCTTAAAATGCTTTGTTCCACCTTATGATGCCATGAAGCTGTTATTTCCAAGCTACCTTTTACATTGAATTATTCAGTTTTTGGTTGTTTTGCGTGGAAGCTAGAGGTTACATTTGGTGTAAAGGCATTTAAATAATTCGCCATAAACCACCAGCTCTTTGCTATTGGAGACTATGGACCAGGCTTCATGCTATATTACCCCACATATATTTTCCATTACTGTAAAGAAAGTGCAATATTCTAATTGTTCAGTTTTCCTTTCGACATAAAAATGCTTTCGCTTCAACTTAATCACCAAATCTTCTGTGGTTACAGTTATTTTTGCTTTGAGGCATTTGGCGCAGTAAGCACTTCTCCAAACAGGCTTTTTTATCATGTGATTGTGCCCCAGATTTCCTTTGTTTCGTAGGTATATGAAACCATGAAAACTCTTTGTGGTAACGGTTTTGGCTCCTTCTTGTTAGCCTGCAATGAACCCAATCATAAACGATTACAAGGCTATGGCTAATCTGTGTAATTAGTAGAAGGTAATATCTTAATCTTCTTCTTTGCTTTGGTGGTCCCATAGACATTTACTATGCCTCCTGTTTTGATTTTATGTTATTTTAATTTCAATAATTACACATTTGTATACTAGGCCAATGTGCCAAGGCAATGAGATATGATGAAAATGATTGAATAGGCTTTTGTAGGCCAGTCCCCAGAGTTTTTTGACCACGCTGCTGCAATAAATCCAACTCCCCACTCTCCAATACTGTGTACTAGCCCTATTATTCAGAATAGAAGCTTTCAAGAACTCCCTTTAAATAAATAAATAGGCCTAGGTGGTTTCCCTATGTATTACGCTGCAAGTCAATGTGTTTTCGTAGTTAACACCATCATTATGAAAACACACTGAGTACAACGGGTGATGATGACAGCAGCTTGTAGCCTACAGTAGAGGTACAGCCACACTTAAAGGTGCACTGCAAAACTTTTCTGGCACCTACTTGTCTCCTTGGAGATGCTATTGCTTTTACCTGGAATGTTCCATGGTATGACATTAAACATATTCATCTAGCATTTATTCATAAGGGTTGTTTCTATTGCTCAAAAATACAGTAACAGTGAACAGGAGAGACGGTCTACAGATCTGAACTATAATGTAGCATAGTGCAATGACCTAGTCCCTTATGATAGAAGGTTTGATCTATAATGTGAAGCATGCACAAAGCAATGACACTTCCATGGGGACACACAGTTGGTGGACCCTCTATTAGAAATGTCACGGAGTGCATCTTTAATTTGTCATTCTAAAATCTGATTTCCATGTAGCCTACATATTTTCCCCTGGTCTTTCTGCAGTGCGATTCTCCTGGACTCTGGACCCCTGCAGTGACTGTCCATAGCCAAGTGTGGCCCCTGCATCTCCAAATTGCTGGTCATTACTTCCTTAAAGGACGCAAAAGGACCGTGTTTGGACCATATCAAAAAAAGGTTGTCTTCCCCCTGGACCGAACTACAGTGAGGATATCGCTTAGTCACCGGCGTAAACCGTGCGTAAATCATGGCGTGATCCCCGGGAAGCAGCGCCTCCCTGCGTACAGCCATTGGCCAGCGCGCTCGGTCTCCACAGCCCCTTCTCCACAGGGCGGGGCTGCCTCTCCGCAAACTGAACCAGGCTACAACCGGCAGAAGAAAACTTAGCCCGGCTCGATCCATGGAGGAGTGTGGGAATGCTGTGACCGTAGGAGGAAAAGCGCACTTCAGCCACAAGACGCAGGACCGCCCCGGCTGCCGCTATAATTGAAACAGACCAGATGTAACACTGCGTTTTGGCTTTGAAAAAATAATTCAGGAAAGGAAAAAATACGCGCGTAACGTACTGTGCCATCGCTGTCAGCATGATGTGACCAATCATTCATAGAGCTACCTGCGGAAATCCATTCAAAGGGGATTTTTCCACAGTTGAAGAACACGAGAGCGGCTGGTGAAAAGGGTAAGTTATGACATTACATTGTATCGTGATTGTGTGTGTGCGCTCTCTCCAGTGCGGTCGCCCATACGGAAGACGGGCGAGCGGGGCAGGATCCGCGGAGGAAACGCTCCAACGTCGTGATCTAGCAGGATAAGCTCTTACTACGAGTTGTAGAATGAATTACGGATCACCACAGTGTCACTGAAAGGTTTATGGCGCACTGTGAAGAGAGCAACGCTGTCTTGAAATCACATGTGTCTGTGAAATGCACCGCTCTGGATCCTTATTGTAAAATGTGGCAATTAAAAGTCTAGCCCAGGCCCTGTCATTACCCAGTGTGTGGCATACCTTACCATTTGCACTCAAAAATAGACCAATGAGACACAGCCATACTCTACATACTTTTGAACTTGAGCCAATTCATTCATAACATAGCCTATAACAATTTATTACACAGCCTGGTGACAGTTTCTACACTAGACAAGTTACATTAGACAAGGTGAAACAGTGAAATTAGGAGATGATCTAACATAACTTTTTGAAAATGTCTTTAAATAATGTAATAATGTAATAGGTCACATGTGTTTTAGTCACGAAATTTCTCCACACTTCTAATTTATCACCTCCCACTCCATTTTTCTGAGAGCATCCGTGTAGGACTTAGGGCCTACATGTGTTTCTATGAATCTAAAACAACAGGGTGTCACACTTCCTGTCTCTGACCACACTACAATGACATAATTTAGCCTAAGTTATTTTCCCCGCGCTGCTGGTGGTGTATGCAGGCTCTAAATGTGCTCTGTAAGTCTTTCTGGAGGTGTTGGGATTTATTTCGTTTTCCAGACCTGGTTTACACCTAGACTTGGACTCGTTTTTGGTTCTAGTTCCGTTTTTTGCTCAGCGTGATTGTTGTTGTTGTGGGCGGTGGTGGCTTAGTGGTTACGGCGGTCGCCCACCAACTCGAAAGGCTGGGGATATGCCATCTGGTGCATCCTGTTGTTGTGTCCTTGGGCAAGACACTTCATCCATCCTGCTTATGTTTTGAGCTTAATGCGATTCAGACTTGATTTGTATTGGTTCAGCTCAGTCCACGTTCAGTCCTGACCTGAGCATTATGAGGTTAGAGCTTTTCCTTTAGTAGTTTCTTATTTTAGTCTTAGTTTTGACATGATGACCTGATTTTGTGTTTCAAGCAGGAGAGTAGTTAAAATTCTGGCCCTGGGGTGGTGTCTCTCACTACACGCTCTCTATGCACATGACTTAGAGGTTAATTTTCCTGCTTTGCGACCACGGACTGTATAAAAAAGTAGATTAAGGAGTGTGACGGCACCAGTCAAATGAAGCATATTGAGACTAGCGTTACCCATATTTGGAAATCCACCTGCGAGTATCATAGGAATCAAACACCCAATCCGGAGCGAGGCTGTTTAAGGCAACGCCCCTTCCTGGCTTCACCGCTGGTTTAGCAGGGAGTGGGCTCTTAGTAATGCTGTCAACTTTTTACTAATTCTGATGGAAGAGAGCTTGAGGTAAAAAAGGGTGCTAATTTGTCTAGATTTATAGCGAAATAGCGAAATAAAAACACCAGAATGAGAGTAAAAATGCCACAC
>KN489219.1:0-22645 GCA_000787155.1 Scartelaos histophorus | reverse complement strand
GGTTTTTCATTAGAATGTGAGTTGAAGCCAAAGCCGATGGAGCGAGAAACATGTCAGCACTCGCTTCCTATTCGGAAAAGGTCGAGCAACTTATGTCTATAACCCCATTCCCACCTCCTCCTCTTTGAAAAAACAAACGCGCCGTGACTCAAAGTGACTCATGACCGTCACAAAATCCCGTGAATGCATTGGACACATGGGACCACCTCTTTGTGCACTGACTCATCTAAGGTCCAGAAACCCAGTACTTTTAAAATGAGATCCCATTGTCCCAGGAAATGCCTGACCCGACTACAATACATGAAGTGAAACCGAACACTTACTGTATTAGAAACTGCTGAGTTATTTTGGCAGAAGGGACATTGGAGCACATGGCCTGGTTTTGTGCCCACAGTGAAAGCCTGTCACATGGAGAGAGTGAGGTATCATCATGGCTGGAGGTGATGTAATCTAACTGATAAAAAAGGACCATCTCCAGTTTAAATCCACCCAGAGATGCAGGCGAGACTGTTTATTAGTTGCATAATATGGAAAAACATGCAATTTATTAAAAATGCATTTTGTTTATTGGTGGTTTTCAAGACACCCAAGGATATAGTGAAGCAATTAAAACAAAAGAATGGACGACAAAGGACAATACGAGACACAATATTATATTCAATAGGAAAATGTTAAGATATTTTAATATGCAGAATTATGTATGTTGCTCAAATTACTTGTTAAAACTGTCAAACTGTGCTAATCGCTACTTCAGTCATATTATAAATCAGAGTAATTGAAACATCAGACGCAAAATAGCTATTCATGGTAAAATCTGATTAAATTTGGTTGGCTGATATTGAAGAAATTAAGAAATGTGTTATAAAAATTAAAGAAAAAAATTAAGAAATGTGTAATAAACTGTATGAACAAGTGGACTGAGGGAATCAGCTCCAGTCAAATGAGGCTCATAATGCCAGCAGTTATAGAAGCGCAATTTATTAACGGACAAAATACCGAAACAAAAAGCAGCAGGATTATATAGAGCAGGTTAACATGTACATTTAAGACATTTAAGACACAATTTTTCAATGTAAAGTCAAATGGAAACAGAGTTGATGGAGTCAGAAGCATCTAGAAGTTTAAATATTCCATAAGTATTGTCTCTTTATCTTATATTTGGTCCTGTTGCTTTGGCCTATAATGCATTAACACCTGTGAACATGTTATATTGTGCAGCGTTAAAATGTATTAGGCTTGGGTATTCTAGAGAGCTGAAGCAGGTGGACCATCCCGGGGGCCGTGCGTGTGTCGACTACCTGGCATTGTGGTGGTATGTGAGGTTTTTGAGGGACTTTAGAGTGACTCATGCTGTCTGTATCTCTTTGTGTGGCCCAAGTACAACGAGCTTCATAAATACTCCACATACGACTGTGCCAAAAAATCTAACTTTAATCGAGATTGAAATAATTTCTTTCCTAAAAGCTTGAGGTTTCGAGAAAATTTTGTGTTAAAGGTTCATTGTGTAACTATTCTTGTCTGGGATGTTTCGCAGTATGGCATTAAACTTTTCTATCTGGCAACTCTGGTCACAGTCTCAAGGCCTGTTTTTCAAGGTATTTTTGAGCTATAAAACCACATGTAATTTAATCAATGTAAGGTAGAGCTATTTAATGTCATACTGTGGAACATTCCAGGCAGAGCAATGACGTAGACACAAGCAGGTGACCCCCAACCAAAAAGTTACGTCGTGCACTTTTAAATAGCAATGATTGTTTATTTTAAGTAATTCATATTTTAAGTCTGTTTAATATGAGGCAAAAATGTGTTAATTTTTCTGTTGTATCGCCCCCTAACTCCACAGTTGTTTCCATCAAAGAGCTACAAAGCAGGTGTGGGTGTTCAAACTTAATTCAAACCAAAGTCAAGTCAAGAAGGCGCACGTTTCACTATAGCACCAAATGTGTCCTAATCATTTCAAGATGTTGCTCTGTGCTCTATCTCCATGCACAGGTCACAGTAATCAACCAGGAACGAAATCTCTTTGATCCACTGATGATGAGATGACGGACCGTTAACAAAACACAAAGCCGCCATGTTTCCTGGAAATTAAGCTTTTCTATCTGAAAATCTGTCTATTCCCATTACAGATGGCCTCTTTGTGATTGAGGGTCATTTTAAACATTCTTCCTGACGAAACATGAAAAGAGCTGTTGGTTTGAACTCTTCCATGTGTGGAGATTACACGCTGTTAAATAACCCAAGGCTGCTGTGACGAGTACAGCAAGTGTCACTAATACAGACATAATGCAGACAATAGTGTGTAATAGTGTGTAATAATGAGTATTATGTCTATTACTAATGAATTACACTATATTTACATGCACTGTTTTATCATTAAATCACTCTGTGCTGGTTCATAGAGAAATGTGAGGCGCCGTGGCTACATATTTGAACTTTTATAACTGTAAGTAACATACTGAAAAGTTATGCAAATTATTACATTTCAATAGCATTAAAATTAGAGATAGATATTTTCTTAGCCGATACTGATTGTTGTCTAGAATTGTTTAGAATGTAGAGCAGCCAATAACCAATAAGCTCAGCTCTAATAACATTCTTCAAGCTGCAGAAGCAAATTAAGAGATTCAATAGAATTAAAGTAAAAATATTTCTTAAATGTTTTAATATTTCAGTAAGTGAAGTATTAGAGAGATGCAATATTGAGAAACAAAAATAGTACTTCAAATCAAAATCATAATTTATTTGTCATTTTAGTGTAAAAATTACACAGAAACTAAACACTGTGCTCAGGTCCAGGTTATCAACAGTATAAAAATACATCCATATCTTTAGCTCCTTGTCTAAAAAGTCTTCCCATACTTTCCATCACATTTCTTTTGTATCAGTCTCGCCCATAAATCACCTCTTGGGTTCTTCTCATACATACTTACATAATAGTTATTATTGTGTTGTGTGTCTGTAATTACAGCAGTGTCCGCTTTGAAAAACTCTAACAATAGTTTGGGCTGATTTGTGGATGTGGGGCACGGCTGCGGTGTCTGAGGAGGTCAAACATGCCAACCAACCTGTTCTGCTACTTAAGCTGCATACTTCCAGAGTTAATATATTGGTTAATGTTTCCTACCACACCAAACAGCTGCCTGCCTGAAAAAAGCATGTCAAGAATGTCTTAAAATAGTTACATCCCAATACTGTGCGTGGATGAGTCCGTTAAAATGAAAAAGTTGGTATGCTGTGTAAAATATATAGAGACACACATTTCAAATATAATGCTTTATTCATGCCATAAAACCTGGAACAATTTTATTCTACCATATCAAGTGAAGCAGACTTTTTAAACATTCTTGTAGTGTTTTATTTTTTTCTAATCTGTACTGGTAAGTCACATGGAAACCAGCTGTTATTTGCCGTTAATGGATCAAATCTACTGTTTTAGAATCTATTTTATTGTGATACAAAGTTCAGTTGTGTACATTTCAGTTGTATAGTAAATGGTGATGCTTATGTCTGTTGTGTGACCATAAATATTGTGGAATTCGTGTAAGACGTGTTGTGTCTGGTGCGTGTCTAATATGGCATGTGAGCTGATTACAGTCCAAACAAACATTGATTTTACCCAGAATCCTCTTTTCAATCATTATGTTATTGTTTTGTTACTATTGCTGATTTATACGGCAGTGGGAGCATTGGCAACCCATTTTGCGATCTGGAAATACTGGATCTTCCTTGAGCTTCCCTCCTTAACGGCTCACGGTGTGACTCACAGGCGTTGCTTCCAATTGTCCCATGACACTTTGGCGGTGGCGGCCATCTTGGTATGGTGAAGTCACTATGTGATGTAATGCTGAAATGTAACAGCAGTTCTATTTTGGTACCAGCTCCAGGACTCCATGTCTCTCACCCTCTCCCCCTCTCTCGCTTTCTCACCCCTGGTCTGCCAACATACCATACACCATCCTGTCTCTCTCTCCATCAGCACCTCATCTGTCAAAATGTAGACCGCCATGTGAAGCGCCAGTCCGAGCCGTCAGCACAGAGCTTTGATGTAACCTGCTGACAAGAACACAGGTTACAAGCCATTGTTTCCACAGTTACTTGGCTAAATTGGGGTTATTTGTATATTGGATGTGTTTTGACGAGTAGCTTGATGTCTTATTGGCGTGGCATCTGGGGGTGGTTAACCTCAGGGCAAAGCTTATGGGGCTGTGGGAAAGCTGTATGTTTTTCCCACATGGCTAATGTGCATAGAAAACCACTACAGCCTCCTGAACTTTGATCTCCGTCTTCTGTGTGAGACCTGTCAAAGAGAGTATGTCTGAAGATAATCCGGTATATCTTTATCTACTGGGGCCTGCAGGCAGTAATGTATATGTTAGATGTTGTTTGAACTAAGACGGTAAACCAGGCGATGTCTCATGAGGGAGGCGCAGTTTCAAACATCTCGGTTAAAAAAGTCAACTTGAGCTTCAATCGATCAGTCAAACATAAATTGAGATAAAGATTGAGTCATTTCCTACACTTCAGTCTTTTTAATCTAGAGTAAAATCAGGTTTTGGAGGAAGAAATCTTACTTTAAACGTGTTGCGTTAAATATTGAAATGTTTGAAATGATTAAAAATTGTTATTATGTTCAGGAAATTAACATTGAGAAACATTTTTATTTATTTATTATACATTTTCTTTTTTACTAATGATTTGACAAGGAGGAGATGTAGAAATAGCGCTCATTTTCTTACCTTGCTTGAAATATTCCCATATCATTGTTTTATTTTTAACCAACAGTACACTCAATATTCAAATTATGTGCACCTTCAAAACGACAATAATCAATATGTTGATTTATTGCCTATGTCTAAACAAACACTACAACGGTAAAAGCATGATGGATTACACAGGGCACACACATAACTACAACATCTGCACTTTTGGATCTGGCAACTTTTCAAAATCATTGTGAAATCAGTTTATGTCAAGTCCCAGCATTGTCATGGGGGAGATGGTTGTGCAGTTTTAAATAGGATGCCCCACCCCCCTACACACAAACACACACACAAACACACACATACACACATACACGCATCTCCTGTGGTTGCATAAACTCCTTTTACTACCGATCTTTTCTTCTTTTCCTCATCTGAACTTGCTCAAAGTTGTATCTATTCTAGACAGTTTCAACACATACCACGCGCTGCATGCTCTTCCCAGAATCCAGGGGTGTGTTCAGGGCTGTGTTACACTTTTCGGAAGAGGCGGATCCTGAAGTTTCTCATTCATTTTGACTTTAAGTGTTTTTTGGGCATTTTGGGAAAACCTGAAATTGTGGCTTCCTTTGCTCTCCGCTGCCTTCTCCCCTTTACACACGTGCCAACTTTCCTCACACTCTTTGCCAGAGTTGTAATGCAGCGTGCCAGGGAAATTACGTAAAAGATTGTGGTGCCCATTTTGATCACACCCACCCAGTTACAATGGAGGCATTATATATGTTGTACTGTAATTTCGTACAATTACTCAAGTGCACTTATGGAAAATGCATGGTGTAAGCACATGGAATATGTACCAAAAGTCTCCCATTCTCTTTTAATTCAGACAAAACTAACTTTGTCATTACTGATTTTAGCCCAAACCCACTAACTAAATGGGTTGCAGTTCAATTACTGCAACCAGCTCTGTACTTGCATACATACTTTTTGGTGGAGGGTCAAAAAGTCTCCATGGAAATGTAATTATTTTGCTTTGAATGTTCCACAGTCGGACATTAAACATATTTACTGTATGGTGTATTATTTAATGGTTGTGGCCTCTGATTTGTAAAATGTATGGTGTAAGAACATGGAATAATCTGTACAAAAAGTCTTCTCTTTAATTCAGACAAAACTAACTTTGTCATTATTATCGCCTATTAACAAAATTGTTTGCAGTTCAATTTCTACTGCAAGCTCTGTATGTTATGTCCTTGGACATGACACTTCACCCACATTGTCTGTATAAATGTGTCAGTGTGACTGGCAGTGCGTGGAGAGGCAGCCCACCACTGTCTGAATAAATAATGCTCTAAACTGTAAAGCTACTTTGCGCGTTGTAAATGTATTATTCTGTCTCATAAGACCAATAGATGAATTTTTATTGTGCACTTTACAAGTCCCAATTTGCATGTTTATGAATTTGGACCTTTTTTGTTGCACACTCGTATTTTTGAGCATGATATATTTTTCGGATAGTGTGTTCTTGTTTTTTATGGCATGACATCATGCAGCTGCTAGTTGTTGCTTTGCAAAGAATGTTTCACAGTATGTCACTAATCTACATGAACACAAGCACGTGACACGTGACACAACTAGGCCAACTACAGTCAAATCCATGGAAAGGATTAATTAATATTAATATTAAAGGGTGGAAAAAATATATATATATACATATTCCAAAAACACCTGTTAATAAATAAATAAATACAAAAATGTTTAATGCCATACTGTGGAACATCCCATGCAAAGCAATAACAGCTCAAGGTGCCTCAAAAGTTACTTAGGTCACCTTTAATAAGGAGTCCAAAAGAGAAACTAAAATTAAAGTCTCCACTCCATCGTGAACTGGGGGGAAAATCTGACATGATTTCCTTACAAAGTGGAGAGTTGTTTTCTTGAGTTAAATCAGGACTAAGTGAGGCCTCCCGCCCCCTCCTGTGTGTAGACTTGGGACTGTCCCATAGGACCTGCTGCAGCCTTTTCCTGTGCTTTTGTCAAGAGTTTTCCACTGATCTCGAGGCCCAGATGGACGACTTCATTCTTCCTCCTTCCTGCACAGTCATCCATCGCTGTAAAGTGCAAAAATGTCTTGACAACTGGGAGTTCCCCCAATTAACAACACTACTCTTCAAATACATGGGGACCACAAACTCAAGCCAAAATCCAATCTTTTCTTATGACTTTCAGACTCCTGTATATCCATGGGTTTCAGAACGACAATACCCTTTGCCATAGCCATTAATTATTAGTAGTTGTTGAAATCCACAGGTGACATTTGACCATCCAAAAGATCTAATGTTCAGCTTTGAATTAGTAACAGTGCTGAAATCCCGGGATAGGTGTTGCACTGTTTTTTATTCTGGAATAAGTAAATTCATTCCAATGGGGATTGACATTATTTTAAAGATTTGTAAAAGTTGGTAGATCAAGTAAGAAGTAAGTAAGTGAAAGCTATCAAAAAGCGGAAAAAAGACCTGATAAGAATAAATGACTGTATAGTACCTCTTTATTTATTTTCTATAACCTACATTCAACCCTGCCCAAGGCCCAGTAGTTGACAAAAAGTGGGGGAAGTATTTGATAATCACATAAATTCATGTTCACCATTTTATGCATTTAAAATATGTCGACATTGACTACACCTCCCTGTTTATTTCTTCTTAGCTGCTACCTTGACCATGACCTATGACTTTGAAACAATAATAAGATATTCTCATGTCATTTTTTTTGTCTCAGCATCCGATATGTGATCTCTTGTTTTTACACATTTGAAGTTTGCATACTTTAGACATGGCTTCACGTTTCTTTCCACAGTGACATTCATGTATGACTCTAAACTCGTGAGAAACACCCAATTCTCTTGTGTTTTTTGTTGCCTTGTACTCAAACTTTCATTAAGGATCTTATGATTTTGCAAGATGTATGCACTGTGTTTCAAAATGTATTCAATCTGCAGCCATGACTTGATGTAGATGTTGGCTTAGATTCAATATTTTTTTCATTTATTGTAACAAATCTTATGTGTAGGCCTGATAATTACTATACTGACTTATGGTTCAGTTTGTGAGAGCTGGAATAATAATTTTGTGTGTGTTTCGTTGCACTAATGGGAAATGTGTGTTTATTTTTGACTATAAGCTGTAAAAGGCTGAATTAACAACTTCTATGACTCATGATGCAAACTAAGTAATAAAATTATTCTGCTGTTTATTTATTGCAGCTCAGGTATATTTATATGTAAAATAGGTTTTTGGTATAAATCTGTTCTTGGGTTTTTGTGCCAGTGACAGACATTAGTTGTAGTGTTTTTGTTTATTGTCTATATTAACTTGAGCAATATAACGCACTTCAGAATGTGTTAGCGTGACAGGCCTACTTGTGTAATAGTGCACGGCATAGTGACGTATACACTGTTGATGGTGATGCATGTCCTTTAGACACTAATACCTCCACAGGCTAAGCTCCCATAGACACACATGTAGATGTATTCATAGCACGGATGGGAAAAATCAATGAGTCCATCGACTTATTTGTGCTGTGTTATCCAGGGGACGTCTTTCAAGGATATGTTTTCTGAAAGTGAGGGAAAAGGTTGTTTATCCTTGTAGTGATTTCATTACACTAGTCTTATTTCAAAGGGTTTAGGATTTTCAAATGTGACTGGTGTTGTTCTGACAGTGAAATGAAATATATTGTATTGACCTTATTCTGCTCTACCCACTTTTGTTGTTAATGGGACTAATCACATTAATTTCAACTGAGAATTTAGGAAAAGTTTCTCCTCAAAATCTGATATAAAGTAGGTTTATTTGTGTAAAATCTTCATGTGCGTCAGCAATTCAACACTGCACCGATTCTTCTGAAACTGTAAACTTACTCGCTGAGCTCGCAGCCCCACGCAAAATAATACAACCTCAGTGACGATGGCGGCGCCCACGGCAGCTTCCTCGATGATGTGAATAGTATTTTTGGGTTGGGAATATATACTTACGTGCACTGGAGATGGAGATTATTTTAATTTGAATGTCCACAGTGTCGCATTAAACACATTCATCATGGAAAATTCAATTCCCAAGAGATTTTATTGCTCGAAAATACCTTGAGGAATGTGTGTATTTTCTGAAGATATGTTTAATACCGTACTGTGGAATATTCTAGGCAAAACAACATCCTTCTCCTTCCTCCTCCCGAAGCGTAGAATATGGAATATTCTAGGCAAAACAACATCCTTGCATCCGTGCACCTTTAATGAGAACAAGATAGCAGCAATTTAGCTTCTTATCATGTGTTTGTCGACACTCAAATCACAAACCATGTTAATACTGAATAATATTTGATCAAGTAAACCTCTCGGTGTGGATGTGGGCAGGTCTACACACTCTTAGAAGCCGATTGCATCTCTCCTTTAATGAAAGCTCATTCACTGTGTCCCATAGCTACAGAGCCCATTTCTTCAACAGAACAAACTCAAGTCCACACGGTCACTGGGGCGACTGCATTGACTGTAAAAGCACATTGGCTGCTGCGTTGGGGCTGCATTCACCCAGCTCCACTATTCACCGCTTTAACTGCCCCTCCGGATGTGATGTGGTTGTTTACGATGACCCGTGCGTGTATGTGTCTTTTTGCATGTAAGCGGGCGCGTGTTGTTTCCGTGGACGCGTGTACTGGGTCCCGGTGAATGCGTCCTTTTCGGTGAGGTGTTTCCTGACCCCCCCTAAGACCAACTCTGCTCTGAACTTCCTTCCTCAGTAAAATAAGCAGTAACTTGACCTCTCACGGAGCTGGTGGTCAGACGGAGTGTCGAGAGGAGAGAAGGGAAGTGACAAGACAGCACTGATAGCTCGCCCTTTGTGCCGTGTTTTTAATCCTGCTGATCGATTGAATTGCAAAGTAGACGCCACTGGCTGTTTGTATAGAATAGACCTGATATTTAGTATTGTTCAATATATAAAAGATAGAACAATATATTTTGGGGCTAATTATTTCTCATGGGTACTTTTTCTTTGCACTGCTGACACAATTGGAGCTGTAAAAGATTGAATTACCGTAATAACTACAGTTTTCTTTGCAAAAGTGGGGAGATTTTTGGGTTATTTTTGCTTTGTAATACAATATGATTAGCTGTAAAGGATTGAATTTGTCCCTTTTATAGCTCTATTAATTATTTATACAGTCTTCTATTTATTTGTTGCAGCTCAAGCCCTTTAATGAAACATCTCATTGAAGGAGATGATCTTGGGTTATTTAAATCTTAATCAGTAGCTTAAAGTAGTTTATTGCAGTATTTCTCTGTAGCAATATATCATGGTTCAAAATTATTGTGACAAACCTGTAGAAGAACCAAAATTGTCATTGTAAAGCTGAATTATGTAACTTTTCTACCTGCTATACTACATTGAGATGTTTTTGCTTTGCCTGAAATATTCCACAGTATGGAATTAAAATGAATAGCTCCTAGGATTCAGGCTGCCATTTAAAGTTTATGGCCATCAAAAGTACAAAAAAAGATTAAAATACAGCAAAAAAGAGCAGAACATTACAAAAAAAGAAATACATTTGTTTTTAGTTCACAAAAATAGGCAGTGCCAGTGTAAAATTAAATATAAAAACCAGTTTAAATTCTGATCTTTTCAACCAATAACATAAATTAAAGCTATGAATTATAGTTAAACATAATTTTTATGATAAATTGATGCACAAGGAAGGCGCATATTTTAAACTTTATAACTTTTAAACACATTTTAACACACAAAGCACCCAACATTTCATCTAAGCTACTTCAAAATCACATTACAATGCACATTTTAAACATGATCAGCATAAGTTGTTACCACTCACCTCTGCCACTGAATAGCGTTAACGTGTCTCATGCCTTGCCCCGATTAACCACTGCGAATCTGCTTAGTGTGCCGTTTCTATTGACACCGAACATTTCAGGCCTATCTCGCAATGTGGTGGACTGCACAATGACCCATCCTTGTTCAGTCTCGGTCCACACACAATGGCGTCTTTTGTAGAGCTTGATTCACACTGATATCGGGCTGGAAACTATTTAGATGGGGATCACATGTTGTCAAGCACACTGTCTGTCTCCAAGGCTCTCCTCTTACTCACTTAAGCGGAGAATGTCAGGCTACAATACAGGGCTTGTGCTGGGGCCATGCACACATGGGGGAGGATGGGGATTTGTGAGAAGCAGGGCTTGCTTCCTTATGTTGTCTGAAGTGAATGCTGTTATAAAGTTGTTTGTTTAAACTAGTGCAGGGTCAAAGGGCAAAAACCACAAAAGACATGATGTAGTCTTGAGATAAAAATAGTTTCACTTCTTCAAAGTTTGAGAAAGCTGCTGAAAATGATCTGCTACCACCACCAATACAGAAAACAACTTCATAAATTTAATTCAATAAATTAATATAGTAGTAGTAGTAGTAGTAGTAGTAGTAGTAGTAGTAGTAGTAGTATAGTCTCATTTTTTGTTAGTATATTGATAACACTACCATAGCTACTACTATACCAAACTACTACTATTAGGAGTCCTACTACTGAAATACTACTGCAGCTGTGTGTATAGTTTTATGCGATTTGTGGCTGACACTGAAACAAGCGCGTTCATCTATAATGAAGAGTGATGAAATTGTAACTGAACAAACACAATGTGTTTACATGTTTTGAATGTAAATTTTCTTTTATGTTGGCACTTTTAGTTGGTTTATTTTGGTTCTAGAATTGCCCCAGTGAATCATTTGGAGAATTGATTTTAAGCTGTAAGCCTATTCTGAAGAAAGTATTTAAATTGGTCTTGGATTTCTGTTGTGAAATAAATCTTTGACTTAAGTTTTAAGGATATCTTGGTGAAGTTTCCTAGTGTAGCTGAAATTCATATTATATTATAGGTTTAAAATGACTGATATTGTGTATGACTAGGCCTAACAAATCATATTATTTGAACATTTTGTATTAAATGTCCAAGATTTGAGATGCCCGTTTATGACTTCTGTATAAAAGCTACAATTGTCCAGAGTAACACAGTCCTGTTCCATTTCATTAACTCTAACTTGGCCATTTCTATCTGGAGGGTGTATTTGTCTTACACACATCCTACGCAGTATTGTGGAATAGTGGAGTAGATAGTTGTTTTTTCCACCCCTGTGGAAGCTGCTGCAAAGTCAATAAAGTTAAGCAAACAAGAGGTGTCCCTCTTCTCTTTGTATTTAAGTCAAACCGGTAACAGAGTTTCACTGAGTCATTGGACCTAACGCTGCCCGTGTGAATAATTATGACTATTAAAATAACCAAGATCATATTTATATAATCGTTATCTGGCCTATACAGGCTCTAAAGCCCATACAGAAAGACCTTTATAACAAAGACATGGGCATTATCAATCAAAATGTCCACAAAAAGAATAAAGTTTCTGTTTTTAATCAATCTATCATAACACAAAAAAATAATGGTTGACTTATTGGCCTATTTAATTAGTCACTAGTCACAGCTCTATCATTGTACAGATCTGTCACATCAACTTGTTTTTGATTGCAGGTATATTTAGCCTGCGGCCAGGGAGTTTTTACTGTCAGCTGCTTCCTCAAGATTAGAGGCACAGACGCCGTTTGGGTCCCAGACACGAACCAGATTTTACAAAGTGAGCGTCATTTTTCCTCTAAAGTCAAGACAGATTTGTGTTAGTTATCTGCTGCTGGGAGCTAACAATAGCAGCACAGGAAGCTCTTCGTGCTCTGATTGTGCAAGTTTGTTTAAACATTGGCATTTTTACGAGATTATTTACTGAATTTTGGTGCTTAACTATGAAGCGCTTGTGTTTGTTTAGATTGCAGCTGACAACTAGAAGAACATCCAATATTATAATGTGAATAATTGTTCTACACAAGTAAAATTAAAGAGGCATCATTTTGGAACCAAATTATATTGAAACAAATTTTACTGGAATTATGTTGAAAACTTTTACTATGGAGAATCGTTGCTAGAATTACAAATATTGCAAAATACTATTAACACAATACTATTTTGATCTTTGAGCCGTGTTATTATAATGTTGTAACCTCATCAAAAATAGAGTTGTTTTGTTTCAGTAAGTTCAGTTTGTTCGAGTAATTCTTTAATATTAGTCTGTCTACATCTTTTACCTTTTACCAGCAGATATGAGCAATTCTCACGCTGAAATTATCCAAATGATTCTAGTGAAGGTGTTTTTTCAGCTTAAAAAATTGCTTCTTTTTACCACGTGGCATCACAACGTTGAACAGACTGTTTTTATTTTGAGAACTTGAGAACTCAGCCTAAATATGCAGGATTCCTGTGTCAAACATGTGTGAATAAAACAAAACACAACTCCAAGTATGATGATTGTGATGAGGAAACAACACTGTTACATAGATGACAAAATAATGTAATATTATGGATATTATTTATTAATTATTAAAGATTGACAACATGGCAAAAAAAAATAGAGAAATACTGATTTTTGTGTGCGTGTGAAAATGAAACTGAAACAAATGTTAAACAAGTCGCAAAGCCATGTACGGTAGGTTTACTTTTTTGGACTTAATTTGGCATCTACATAAAGAAATAGTCATTATTATCAATTAAGCAAATGATCTTGACATCCTTAGTCTATACTTAAAGCAAACAATGTGAAAATTACCCCGTCATACACACACACACTTTTCCACTTGATAATTATAGCAGAGAATGTGGAAGTCACCCATTTTCTAAGCTTTTGCAGAATTGTTAACCTTTTCTAATAGTTTACAGCTTACTATTTTGGGGCAAACTTCGTCTTTTATTTGAATCTTACTTTTTACCACTATAAAACAGTGACTAGACTATTTTGGAAGACACTGAAACTGCTACCTGTCTGTACAACCGGCTCTAACTGTGAAGTGAATTATTGATTTGCGTTGAGCAGCTAAATAATTAAAGCACAGAATTAGCCATGCGCGCTAACGATTTACCTGTTGTGAGAGTGGCAGAGTCGTTAGCCCTCCGCTGAGCTATTTTTCGCTCACTTGTCTCTACACACCCCATCTCGGACAGTTGTTATATGTGTCTGGCATTGGCTTCATAATATTTACTTCCTGCACAGGATATTGCAGTAGAGCAGGCTGATAAAATAAGCAGGGCGCTCTTCTAGGCTTTGGAGCAGGTGGAAACTTGAGCCTCTGTTGAGAAACTGTGAGTCCAGGGATCTCACGGCTACTGCAGATAATGCATGGATATGAAAGCTTTCCAGTGATTTTCTTTTGACAGTGTATTTATCAAGGCTTCATATTACCTTCTGGATTTATTTTACAGGGGTTTGGGAAAATATACATACAGAAATATACATACATATTAATACAAGAATCACTTATTTTTTGTTTGAACTGATTAATTCAGTTTAATTTGGTCTTAGGTTGAGGAAAGGGTGACTTTCCTGGACATGAACGAGATTCTTAATTTGCCATTCTCGATTTAAAGGACACAGATAGATAGAGAGAGACTTCACTGATTCACTGATACTTAAGCTGCAACAAAGAAACAAATGGAGCCACAAAGCAGTCTGTCCTCTTCCCTTCAATAAGATGATATTGTGGCACGCTGCAGGTTAAGACGCGGGGAAAACACTGTGACTTGGATCAAATGCACATAAATACGATTACTGCTTGATATGGTAGACATACATTTACTGATATGGGCTCCTGTGGTCCATAGACATGCACCGATTGCTTCTATGTGCAAATCTTTTCTGCTAAAGCACAATCAAAAAAAAGTCGCTCCCCGTGCTCACACCGCCACCATTATCCAAGACCACACACTCAGCAGGTCACACCACATCCACTGTGCCACTGCCCAAACACCACAGTGTAGTGCACAGAACAAAAGTGTGTGCACATCAAGAGTCTGTCCGTGGTCAAGAGACTGTTCCTAAAATTCTCTGTGTCTCTCCAGTCTAGTGGTGGTGCAGGGGGTGCTGGGGGTTATCGAGGATGAACAGGAGCTTGTTGTGGCTCTTCTCTGCCATAGATGTGAGTGTGAGTGAGTCAAGCTCTGCACCCACTACAGCGCCTGCTTTCCACCAGCTTATCCAACTGCACATGATCTTCCAGAGAGAGCGGGCTGTAGACATTTTCATTATAAAACATATTTAAATCCTATCATTGTTCAATAATGACCTTGGAGCTATTTCTCACCCTTTATCTGCCCTTATTGAAGTGTGCCAGCATATGGAAATTTTTAATTAACAGCATCATGAAGGTTAAACCAATCTCTTTATTTATAATTATCTTTCATAAATGAGAAAATTGCAATAAAAACAATACAGAATCATTCACGACTCTCCTACAACGCAAAACATCTCGATCATTAAACCTGGTGAGACTCAAAGTAGTTATTGAATAAGTTATTTTTTTCTCTCAGACCCCAACAGAAGACATCACGGTGAAGAACACGGCTCTAGTTAGTTGACATTTAGAAGATATTTTCCCCCCGGGGGCTGGACTCTGGAGGTGGTAGAGATAAGGGCAAGGACCCCTCTCCTCGCTGATGAGATGATGAGAAGCTGAGGGAGTGGTAGGGAGGAGGTGAAAGGTGGAGCAAACAAACTGGGCTGACTGGGCGAGGAGGTATTTGGAGCGAGGTGATGACGACTGAGGACCAGGTAAACTTTGCAGAAGGTAGAGAGGAGCAAAGTTTGGTCTTCCAGGCTGAATTTAAGCAGTTCCCTTTGCAACAATCTTAATTTGATTATTGATTTTGTTTTGTACCGCGTCATAAAACTGCACCGGTACATAAGTAGTCTATTAAAATAAATTATTCAGAACATTTATTAGATTAGACTGACAAATGATGACTGCTCAATGTATATAATATTACCATTAATAAATACAATACAGCATATAAGAACAATTGTAATGTATAGTAGACCTCATATTGTACAGTGAGTGAGGCTGAATATGCTTCTCATGTTCTGCAATATTAATCAGAAGTACCACTGAAGCAGCAGCATCCAAAAGAATTATAGAGGAATCTTTTTGTGCATCTCTATCCTGCAGTACTTTTCAAATGGAGAGCTAAAAATAGTCTACACCACATGCACCCAGTCTGCTGTTAGGAGACCATTAATACTTTCTGGAGCTATTCATAACTCTGGCAGTGGGTCCTGTCATTTAGTAAACACTGTTATGACAGGGAGGGGGGCGCTGGCTGTCATCCAAATTTACATTAAAAAGGCCAAGGCTCCAAAGGTTACGTCTCTGTAGTGAAAATGTCTACTTCATGTGCAAATAGGAGGTTGGAAAAACATTGAAAAAAGGCCCCAAACTGCTCCGCCCGTCTGCACTGGGCACGACAGTTATGCCAACATATAAGTTCCCCCCTTTTGGAGCGTCTCGCCGTGACATTTGATCCTGGGGTCAGCTGTGCCCGATATTTCTGCACTCTCCCTCTCTCTGTGTTTTAAAGGTTCGCTGTTTTGGTGCGGCGGATTCTCACATGTCATTGGGTCAAATCAGATGACTTACTGGCGCTGCAACCAGAGATGGGCATAAGGAATTCTATTTACTTCAGTAATGATTTCTGGATTAATTAACTGTTCTTTAAAGCAGACCTATTATGCAAAATCAACTTGACCAAATCCTCTCACCATTTACCTTCTCACAATTTTATTTGAAGTGATTTGTGCATGTTTGAGCAATCCTTGACCCTTTTTTTCACCAGTACACGCCTACTGCTCTGCACATACTTTATTCTCCAATTTTATTTTCTTAATCATAGTTGGAGTTGCATAGTCATTTGGTAAAATGGAAAAAAAAAAACTTGCTACTTGCTAGTGCGATCTGCAGCTATCCATCTAAGGACTCAACTCTGTATCATGAAAATTTTCAGCAGTGTCAGGTCCCACAGGGTACTGCAGTTTTCTAACACTGAGGTCAGCGTACTTGTTGAATATTGCAGTTTAAAATGTGCAAATTATAACAAGGCCCTCATAGATTATAGCTATATAGCAGTAAGCATAATCGGCCTTCTTTAAGTCATTTTATTGCATATTATTTACACATATAAATACATAAATTATATATAGTATAGTATAAAGTATCTAGTCAATAGTGTGAACTATGGATGCAATAAAGAGCACAGTTTGAATGATTGTGCTGTATAAAACCTGTAAAAACTTTTTCAAACATGTTCTGCATGTTCTGAAATGCTTTCCAATTATTGCATTAATCTCATCATTACATTGTGCAGTCCTTTGTTTGAAATGTTTATTTGGTTTGCACTTTTCTTTTTTTTACCTGTCGTTTGCACATTTTCTCTCCTTTTTTTAAATGTTTTTTTTTAAATGTTTGCACTGATGTGGGAGAGGACAGCAATTTTGTGCTATATATCTTGTATGTATATGCACATGTGACAATAAAGAGAAATTGAATTGAATTGAATTGAAATGTACTCTCAACCAAGATTATGTCAGAAGAATTAGTCAAATTGGCCTCTACTCATTCTTAATTGTGTGATTTTGTATAATCTTCCCACCTGAAAACATGACCAAGGTCACAATATATATGGATTTATTGTGCAATATATCTTTTAAAATGTTTGTACTAATGGGGACTATTTTCTTATTTTTCTGTAGTACACTTAGATTTGACTAATTATAAATGCTATTTAACTAACTTAAGTGACCAGGTTTTGTTCTGATATTTATTTATTGCAGCTCCTGTTTTTTTTATTTTTTTATATTATAACATACAAGGATTCAAGGATTTATAGTCATTGTCACAGATAACAATGGATTTGCATTCATAGCTTTAAACATTAGTAGTTGTTACTTGAAACTTAAATAATTTTGTGTGATTATTGTTTTCTATTCATTCAGTTTGCAGACACACCACACTTTGCATGATGTTTTTTCCTGAACTTGATTTTTGGCTTCTTCTCTGTTGTCACCTCTCCGACCTACTTTCCTTTCCCAGAGTTAGTAACAGTGGGGCATTATGCGTTGACATCACCTTGGCTAATGTTATATTCTGGGAGTGATCTGAGAGTATGCTGATGTGCCAAGCCTGTCTCAGTCACCTCCAAAACAGTCGAGACGTTACACAAGTGTCATAATTACTCCCCTGGTGAATATTAAAGCTGTATCAGAATCAACTTCCACAACTGGTTTAATCACCTGTATTAACAACTCCGCTGCAGACTATATATAGCCCCGGCTTCAATGCTCCTAATCCAAAGTATCAGATTCAGGATTAAAGGTGCACTATGTAACTTTTTTGGTGTCTCTCTAGAGGGTGTTGAATGTTCCACAGTATAGCATTAAACTTGTCTATCTTTCATGATGGTGTTTCTAATGCTTAAAAAAATACAGTAGAGGAAATAAGTATTTGATCTCTTGCTGAGTTTGTAAGTTTGTGTACTGGCATCTATCATTTTAATGGTGTGTTTATTTTAACAGTGACAGAAGATCAAAAAGAAAATCTTGAAAATGAAAATATATAAATTGACTTGAGTGAAAAAAAGTATTTGAACCCTCAAGCCAAAAAGTAGTTAGTAGTAGTTAGTACTTAGTACCTGTTGGCAAATCCCTTGTTTGCAAGTACAGAGGTCAGACATTTCTTGTAGTACATTTTTGTCCACTCTTTTTTTGCAGATCATCTCTAAATCATTAAGGTTTCATGGCTGCCGGAGACTGGCTGGTTGCTCCATGACCTTAATGTGCTTCTTCTTGAGCCACTCCTTCGTTGCTTTGGCTGTATATTTTGGGTCATGTCATTGTCATGGGTCATGTTGGAAGATCCACAACCCATTGTCAGTTTCCTGGTGGCGGGAAGCAGGTTGTCACTCAGAATTTTACGGTACATGGTTCTGTCCATCCTCCCATTGACACAGTGAAGTTGTCCTGTGCCCTTGGCAGAAATGCACCTCCAAAGCAGATTGTTTCCACCTCCATGCATAACGGTGGGGATAGTGTCCTTAGGGTCATTTCTCTTCTTTTTTCTCTTTTGTATTTCTTAAATTTTCGAACATTTGCACCAACAGTTGTTTCCTTAACACCCATCCTCTTGCATATGGTTTTGTACCCCATTCCAGCCTTGCACAGGTCTACAATCGTGTCCATGACATTGGCAGCTCTTTGGTCTTTCCCATGTTGGAGAGTTTGGAGTCTGATTGACTGATTCTGTGGTCAGGAGTCCTTTATACAAGTGACGGTCTTTGCTGTGACCTGTAACTGGTGGTTGTGTTTATGGAGATAGATAAGTTTAATGCTATACTATGGAATGCTATACTATATAAAAATATATTATGTGCTTGATATTCAGAATGCATCTACAAACTCAAATAAAGTATGGAAGTTTTATTTGAGACACTCATATAAAATCTATAGCTGTTACAATTCATGTCAATCTTTAATAAAAGCCTATAAAATAAAGCAAGCCTGGATCTAATACAATGAATTGTAACAAACTTGTATACTTCTACAGGTTAAAGAGAAAGACATGCAGCTTATAATGCTATTTTATTTGAGCACATATGGCTACACGTGGACTTAAAGATAAAAATCTAATATTTTGACAAAGCCTCAGTATCCACATTGTTTCTCACTATTGTCGCAGTCTATGTTTTTGTGTTTTCCCTCATGACATGTAAACCCACTGAAACAATAGATAGATATTATCAGCTTTAAATCGTTGAAGGATGTGGTAGTAATAAGTAGTAGTAATAAGTGGATCGTATACTGAGACAAACCAGGTCAAAGGTAAGTCGTAAGATACAGGAAGAGCTAAGTACACATAGGTGGAAATGGAGGAATAAGCCTAGGCCCAGGATGTACTTCCCTGTTTCCCTTCAAATATATGATGCACTTCAGTCCAGTGGTTTCCAACCTGTGGGGACAGTACCACTGTTGGTGATACACAGGCTTCTGCTGGTTGTGTTGTTGAGATTAATAAAGCATGAAGAAGAGAAAGTCAATGAGCTGAATTTAGTAGTTTGATTATTGAATGGATAAACTTTTCCTATAGTCCTCAGCAATGCAAAAGAGGGAGGCTAAGAAACTGGTGTGGGAAAGTATATGCCAAGATATAGACACAGATTTTATAAAGATGCTGTGGTTGCTGATACTGGTTAAGGCTGTAAGATTAATTGTGATCAAATTGAATTCTCAGTTTGCATGAACAGAACCAGCAAATCACAAAGACAATTTTAGTGCAAACAAACACACATCCTGTCTTGTTCTGCATAAACCCTGATAATATTGTGGTCTGTTACAATATATAGAATCACAAACACCTTTCCTGAAACGCCTTGTTTAGTTGCAGCGTCTGACAGACCATCCAGTGAAAAGTTACACAATGCACCTTTCAATGACACATCTTAATACCAATTTAAATCTTGCTCTAATTCACACCACTGCAAAGATACCTCTTCTTGGAACGGTTCCTGATCCCTCATGTGAAATAGACCCCATGCAGCCAGGCCACTCTATCTCTCCATCTAAATGTCCCTCGTGTTGTGAGCACATAGTGGACTCCAGCCCACCTCTGTCCGCTGTGGTCAGTCCTCATGTGGTACTACGCTCTGCCATTTCCCCTGCTTTGGTTTTAGCCACAGAGCTCCAGGAATGTGTCCGTGGCATGCAGGAAGATTAGTAATGGCCCTGGTCAAAGGAATGCACCAAAATATTTCACGGGAACATCTTAAGAACGCCAAATTCATGATTGTCAGAATGACCTAGCGTGCCGTTGTGTGTGTGAACAGATAATAGAACCGAGGTTAAAATGGTTCACTCTTAATCCAGCATTATATTATTTGTTAAAAGCCCCATATTACGCTAACATACCTGGAGTGTTTTGTTTTATTTACACAAGTTTAACACAAAACCCATTAATATTTAAGCTTAGTTCACCCAAACTGAAAATACTCTGCTCCACTTTGTGATGTCATGTGGCAATACATAATACAGGAAGTGCTCTACTGTGTTTTTAAACTCCTTACATCTTCATTAGAGTCATTTGGATATTTTCAGCCTTGGAAATATCCAAATGTTAACTTGAAAACAACTGCTTCATGACATTACAGAGGATTTTAAGCTCTGGAGATGTAGACAAACTAATAATAGAGTTATGCCAACATGTGTGAATGAAACAAAACACATGTCTATGTTTGTTTGTATGTCCGTGGTGTGTTTTTGATGAGATAACAGTATTATAAAAGGCTAAGCTCTTTTATAATGCTCCCAGGAGTCAGTGTTGTCCAATATAAAACCTTTATATGTTGCAGCACGTTGGTGGAGTGTCTGTTGTTTTCAAAGTGCTGATAAATGACTTGGCGTGGCTGCAGTAGGCACCGGCCCTGGTGGTCAGCTGCTGCCAACTTGGCACGGATCAATTTAGTGCTTTTCTCAGAACCGAAAGCCAATACACAAAACAAGACAGCTCTCAAAATCATTTCAAAGTCATACTCTCTTACAGGGCTGTGCAATTAATCACATTTGAATCGATATAGACCACTTTTTAAAAATGTAAACAAAACCATTCTAACTTCCAGAATGGAGCCAGCTGGAGACAAAAATGAAAAGTGAAACATAATGTGATTTTAATGGGAAAACTGAGATTAACCACAGAACATCACAAAATATGAAAACTCCAGGGAAATTTGGAAAATGAAAACCACTCAGATACATGTGAGAGATAATAGATCCCCAGATGATAATAGACAATAAGCATTTTTTACTGGACAAATCCTTACAGAAAAATTGAGATCACTATCACTACAGTTTGCACTTCATTTACTGATATATTACACATATTATATACTACATCATAAATTATACTTTTTGTGATAGTCTAATACAATTTTGTGCCTTGTAAATTCAAAATAGTTGTTCATTTTTTTGTTTTAATGTTGTAAAACCATTTGCATTTCGATCTGTTAATCAATTCATCACTGAAGATATATTTTCAGCTTAACTTTGTCTCCAGATGCCTCAGTTTTATAATTCTGAACCTTCTGACGGCAGGATTTTAAAGGGTCTGTAGAGATTCAGTCATTTATAATTGTCAGAGGTGTATGTGTCTTTTTAATTGAGGCCCACAGTCAATCATGTGTCAGTAACAGCATGTTGCAGTGGCCTGGAGCAGAATGAACACTTTGGAGGAAGTTGGTGTCATCCTTCATTCATCTAGAAGTGGTGCATAGAAAAGGTCATCTGGACAATGTTTTTGCACATTATCCATAGTCCATTTTCAGTATTTTTTTAAGTACGTATATCAGTTTTTAAGAAGGAAAAATAAAATGAATAACTCTAATCAATATGGATTTTTAGCGTCAGCTTGTCTAGCTTTGTTTTAGCTGTTTTTCGACTGCTTTTTGCTCTTGTTTCTTCTCCCAGATTTTCAGTTCATCCTGTCAGCTTCAAATAGCATGTGGTATTTCAATAGTGGGTACATAGGAACCTTAAAAGCCTTTGAAGTATAAGATCCAAGATAAAGAATTCACTCGTGCATTTTATTTATGAAGGAAGGGAGCCAGCAGGAGGGTCTGGGCTTTTTGTATTTCTTTGTCTGAAAAGATAGTGAAGAAATAAGGCTGTTACTTTTTTGGCATTAACACGTATAAGGTGCCACTTAGACCATTATCTTCTTTTTCACTCTGTGCTCCGCCTGTCCCAGCTGCGCTTTTGTTCATGCGGGCCATTTTTGATGCATGACTGGAAACCATTTACGAAGAATGAAAAACTTTATAGGCACCGGATCTGTATGCAGACTATAACATCATGGCTTTGTTGTATTCGAGACAGTGACTAAGTATTGATTCTGCTTGTCATCCTCGATCAGCAGAGTTTACTGTGATATTTCAACACCTGTGGACTACTTTTCTGTCACTAAATTAAAAAGTTTTCC
>KN489218.1:4806-39588 GCA_000787155.1 Scartelaos histophorus | reverse complement strand
ATTATTATTATTATTATTATTATGGAAAAGGGTGGGCCATTAAATTACAAAATAAATATATACAGCCTGTAACTGCAATAGCATTCTATATCATCTACATTATTTGACTATATATTACCCTGACAATGGTATCATTTCCCAGTAGCATTACAGTTATGCAAAAGAAAAATTACCTATTCAGGTACCCATATAAAAATAATAACAATTTTTTCGTCTCATTCACGAGTAAGGTCACCTCACAGCAAAATGGTCATTTGAGTAGTTCATTCAAAAGACCAATGACCAAACATAAGAGATCAAAATAACACATAATTTTTAAAAAATAATTTGTGTATTAAAAAACAGTCACTAGTTGGGCTGCAATGCATTTTACTGTCAAAAGTTTTGTAGACATGTTGGGGTGTTAATAATGCATAACTGGTTTAATATAATTTGTACTGTTGTCTTTTCTCTCTCCAGGTGTGGGAGCTGTCATCAGGGGAGATGCTCCTGTCTGTTCTGTTTGATGTAGCAATCATGTCCGTGACCCTTGACCCCTCGGAGTACTTCCTGTTCTGTGGCGGTAGTGACGGCAACATTTTCCAGGTGTCGCTGTGTAACCAGGTGAGCTTTTTCAACCTTACCCTATAGTAAATAGTTTTTCAATATTTTCAACTCTTGTTAAATCATGTCCATTTCACAAATCTGTTTATTGATTGGATATTGGAAATTTATGCAATACCAATTTTGATCTTGTTACTATAGAAAGACACAGTGGCTGCTAATTAGCCGGATGAGTGAAGATTCCACCGTATCATTCTTTAGTCAGCAGTGTAGTTCGTCTCTTTCTGTTTCTTTTTCATGGTAGATTAGCATGTCGGAGCTTAGCACTGTTCTAATCCCCTAAACAAACGTCTTTGAAAAACATTGTATTTCTTTCTATTTATCATCATTTCTAAAGCCACAGATACAGTCTCCTCCAGTCTCAAAGCTGCTCTTCTTTCCCAAACTGAACTATGGAAAAGCTTTTTGACTTAATAATCATAATCCTGGACATCTCTATTGCTTTTACTACATTACAAATAGTTTAATTCCAGCTATTAACTAAATAAATATGCAGCAGGTGTATCAATATATTACATAATTTTACTCTTATTTTTTCAGTTTGGATAGGAATAAGTGAAATATTCTTAATCTTTACTAGTCCATGATCCAGCCAGTCAGGGTTGAATGAAAGAGCATCCAATATAAATTAATGTGAACGTGTCCTGCTGCTGCTGCTCTCTTGAAACTAGAGGTGTGCATCTGAACATCTGTTTGTACCCCCACAGCCCAACACTGCTTTCTCACATTTACAGTCCTCATCTGATTGTAGAGAAAAATCTGAAAAATAAGTCCTTTACTGGGTGTTCATGTTTTTGCATTGTGCTCTTATCTATATGCTAAAGATTCCCTGTCACCCAGAGGTCCCCTTCACTCCAAGCCCATTTTTCCAACTCTGTAAATGTCATTTCTCTTCACGCTTTAAAATGTGTGGCATTGTCAAAATATGTCACATTCATGTTACTCACTTTGCATTTGGCATTTCATTATGAAACGTTAAGCCCTCCCGACTCAATAAGCGAGTTTATTATAAAAGTAGGCTTATTATGAACTGTTAAACTGCTCATGAGGGAGGAGCGGAGGAGAAAGAAGAGATAATGAGTTTTAAGGTGCACTCACTTACAACCAGGCCTTTGTACTTCTTCCCCTGAATATGCCTCAAGTCTTAAAATCAAAGATGGTTGACATTTCTGTCCAGCAGGATGTGGTCATTGGTGAAACAGATGAGTTTCTGTGTGTTCTGCTTTCTGTCCCCTGCAGCATTTTCACAATGGCCCTGGCCCCCCACTGTCTTGTCTCAACCACTTCCCCTCACTGTGCCATCTCCTCTAATAGGCTCGCAGACAATAGACTGAAGAGACCAGTCACAAAAATATTTTTATTTATCAACAGAAACTTCATTTTGACTTTTTTCCAGTATATATTTTTGTTGCTATAAAGTTAATAAAATATTGACACCCCATTGCATTTGATCTCAGCCCAAAAATAAACTAAAACAAAAGCATTAGTTAGATATGTTTTTATTGTGTTCAAAACCTGTAAAAACATGCATCCTTACACATTTTTACCTTTTCACAGATCAAACACCTAACTTTTTATGTCCATGTTCTGGCTTTTCTTGGATTGTTCCAGAGAATGGCACAAAGCCTCTCCTTCTCCTAATTCTATATTATATGGAGATATAATTTGACAGCACTGCACTCAACAAATTGAGCACTGAGACTGAGGTGGGGAAATTGTTATGCTCCATGTAGCCATGAATTTTTCTCAAATTAAAGATTATTTTGAGCTCAAAGGTCTTACTGGGATATCAAAGGACTGGTTCTCTTCATAACATAGAATATTTAGCTGTGGGATTATTTTGCTTTGCTTAAATTGCTTGTGGTTTGTCTGTTTTGTGCAGTTTCCCAACACCCTTAGTTGTGCGTTGTGCAGTCTAGTAAAGAGTAAATAGTAATAATAAAGTGTATAGTTTGTGAGAGCTATGGATATGTTAAGTTATGCTTCCTTCTGCAATGAAAATTAAGTTCTCCAACCTAAGGAACAACCCTATAAGTTGCTCCCAATGTGACACTCTTGGACTTTTAAGAGATTTATGTCTAAAAGCAGCTCAAAACCTCTCCAGCTTTCATGCTTCTCCAGGTCATAAAACATTCTGACAAATAAAAATATGCTCAAGATGTTTTTTACTTTGCTGTCAAATTATCCTCTCTCTTCTTCTCACCTTTTTAAGAGTTCAAGTTGTTTATACCTGGAGAGAGACGTGTTTTTCATTCACCTGCTTAAACCCGATTCTCCACCTAATCAAGCAGAGTTGATCCTGGAGCTTCCAGGGCCTCTGTGTTTGTGACGAGTTTATCAATGAACAGTCGACCGGCAACAAGGAGCCATAGGTCGCTACAGGTTACTGCATCATTACCACCACCGCTGCTGATGTCACCCACTGATGGACACAAACCATTGAACTGCACTGTAGTGGTGAATTTTAATACCCTGCTCTTATCACCGCCGTCTGTTTACACTGATGGACACAGTGTTTGGTGATTTATTCCTTCATAGCATCAGTCATTGTATGAGGCCAAAGTGTCATTACAAGCAACAGAGAGTGTCACTTCGATATTTATGCTATCAGTTTTGCATATTCATTCTTCTAATGTGTGTCTATTACAAGCCATCGAGCAGCTGTGTGTAATGTTTCAAAAAGGAAATATTGAATGAAGTAGCTCTAATGTTGCCCCTAGAAGTGTCACTCAAGTTCTTTTTAAAAGTAAAGTTTTGATGAAAATGAAATAAGTAGGTATGTGTAGATCATGAAACAGGCAAAACAATAACAAAAATTGTATGTGTTTATGTCCTGTTTTGCGTCGGTTGAAGTAAGTTAGAAGTAAGTTTGCTATTTCTGAAGTTATAAAAGTTATAGCAAATGATGGAAGTTCTAGAGTTTAAGTTATAACTATATTGTTTGGCTGGGATCCAGAATACACATCTCTTCAATACTTAATATCCCACTCTTAATAATACATCAGTTTCATATAGCGCTTTTCATAGTAACACAAGACCCTTCACAATAAATTAACACTAAAACAAGGACCGGACAGACAAAACAGTAGTGAGGAGCAGTCATGTGTGGGTGCTGTAGGCTCTGAGGAAAAGGTGTGTTTTCAGCAGTTTTTTGAAGGTGTTTGATATGAAGGGGAGAGAGTTTCAGAGGGTCGGGGCAAAGGCTCAGTCCCCCAAGGTCCAGTGCTTTGATTTGACTGTGGGACTGAGAAGGTTAGGGCCGTTGGGGCTGAACCAGGTCTGTGATGGATGGAGGGGCCTGGTTATGGAGAGCTTTGCAGGTGATCAGGAGGATCTTAAAATTGATGCTCTGTTGGATGGGGAGCCAGTGGAGTTGTTGCAGAATGAGGGTGATATGGTCTTGTGAGCAGGTGCTTGTGACGTAAAAATCATTGGTCAGATCCACTGACCCACAGGTTGGTGGTTTGATTCCAGCTCTCACAGACGAATGTGGCCTCTGTGTCGTTGTACAAGACACTTGACCCACCTCATCCCCGGTGTCTGCACATACAGGTGTATGAAGGTGTGAATGAGTGAGTGGTTTTTTTTATGTAAAGCTCTTTGAGTGTCTTGAAGGTGGATACAAAAATGACCATTTAATGTGACCAATTATCATATTTTATAAAGATGTGAGTCTGGTCACCATTGAATAAAAAACTCTGGGATGACAGAACACAACATTGTGTTACTCTACCATATTTACCATGATGAGTCAAGTTCAAAATATTGAAGTAGACCTACAGCTTAAAGGCGAGCTATGTTACTTTTATGTAAGGGGTTGCTATCTGAGATGTTGCGTTTCCTGCAATGTTTCTCAGCATAGCCCTATACCTTCCCATCTTGCAGTTATTGAATTCCAGGTATGGTTACTTGCCACAGCTCCCCTTATGTTGCTCACCATATGCGTATTTATTACATCTGTAATCAACTAGGAAGAAATTATTGATCAATTGGACACCTGCTGTGTGCATCAATTAGTTGACTAAAATGAGCTGTGACATTACCAAAATGTTCTTGATCCTTAAATCTCAATGATCCAACTATATTTGAGCCTATGTGCACCAACATGGCAAGAATAGTGCTACCAAATTGTGTATTTATATGTAAAAAAGGCATAATTAATTCACAGCTCAATCTCAAATCTCCAGCTCTCACCCTAACTTTTTCTCTCTGCCATTGTGTATTTAAATCTCTATAAATACAATTAGTCGACTACTAAAAAGGTAAAACAAAAAAAAATGGTGTCAAAACGTCATCAACAGATTAAGCGAATAAATGACTTAAAGGACGGCAGCCCTAATATTAATCTTCTTATCTGATTGTGTCCCTAGCGATGAATCAACGGTGTATAACTATGTGTGGTTCCGGAAACACAAGCTCTTTGGTGCTTCCAGACTCGTTCTCGCCAACAGACCTGCTGATGTAACCAAATCTATAATTGATGCAATTAAGGGAATCGATCAAAGCATTTAGGTCCGGCAGCAGGCCAGAGCAAGAGAAGAGCAGAGGCGCGCTGGGGCTGCCGATACTGGAGCTGCAAACTAATGAAGTAAAACTGTGCCTCTGTGTGTTTCAGAGCGTTACCCGGGACAAACAGTTTCAGAGCGGCGACAGTGGCAACCAGGTGTTCACGGGACACAGGTGAGATTACAGCAAAACATGAAAAATGATTGTTTAATGTGCTTTTGTGTTCATTTTCAAACTTCAAAATCATCCTGAAATTCCTGAAAGCCCTGAAAGTTTTAATACCATACTGTGAAACATTCCAGACAAAGCAATAAAATCTCCATGGAGAAACGTATTTGACAAACCCTCCACCAAAAAAATTACAAAATGCACCTTAACAATATTTAGATGATGTCAACCCAACAGAAATGTGTCTATGCATGTCTTTAAACGTATCTGAGTTTTAGGTGAAATGATGACTATAAAATGACCATAAATTTACCTAGACTTTATATCCTTATTTGACAGTTTTACATGTTTATTTTCCAGGTTCAGATATTGCACAAAAAATAAATATGAACATGCAAAAATATTACTCTATAGCTGTATTTAAAAAAAATATTATTCAAGTTATATTTTTGTATGCTTCTTCAGTACAATTACAATATCCATTCTCTCCTTTTCTCCAAATAGTAGATAGGTTGCATAATTTAAAAAACTGCTCTTCCCCAAAGCTAAATGTTAATATTTGACTTCAACCTTCCTCCAGACAGATACAATTTGTAATCTTATTTATTATATATTTATTCATATAATTTGCCATTTTTGTAATATATTAGATGAGTGGGCAGAAAGTAATCTGTAGTATTTTATTGAAAATCAGATTTTACTCCTTTAAAGAGCCCATAATACACTATTTTCTGATCTCTGTTATAATGTTGTTTCCTCATCACTAACATACCTGGAATTGTGTTTTCTTTCATTCACACACAAACAAAAGAATAAAAGATAAAAAGCTAAAAGGTTGCTGCTAACTTGAAAACTACACCTTCATGACATCACAAGGTGGAGCAGAGCAATTTGAGATTTGGAGACTAATAATGCAGGATTTCTCAAGCAAATGTGAATGAAACAGAACATAACTCCAGATTTGTTTTTAATCAGAAAACAGCAGTTAAGTAAAGTAGTTTAGCTAAATGGGAAGCACTCATGCCTCACAGCAAGAAGGTCCAGGTTTGATCCCTGTGTTGCAGGGACCTTTCTGTGTGAAGTTTGCATGTTCTCCCCATTTCTGGATGAGTTCCCTCTGGGCACTCCGGTTTTCCCTCATCAACCCAAAACATGCTACATAGGTCTCCAGAAAGAATAGCTGATGGCTAATGTTCATCTATTAAATGCAAACTAACAGTCAATGAAAATGCTGTCTAAATACAATACTTAATACTAAATACAGGCAGTTAATCAGTTAATAGTGTTTAACTTTAACTTATGTTGTTGTAAGGCGACCTTGAGTGTCCAGAAAGGCGTTTTATTATTATTAAACATGGCTTAAAGCTCACAAGAGTCCATTTTATGTCATATAGGACCTTTAAAATGTACTGTATGCCTGTAATTTACACAATCCTTGAACGTCTCAAGTGGAATGACATTTAGAGCCCTTGTGGAACCCTTTTGGACACTGTTCACACTGCTAAAATGATCACTCCTCTTGCCACTCTAAAATGTGAAATAAGAAAAAGTCGCCGTGAATTGGAGTTGGGGCTGCAGGGTGGATGGAGAAAACTTTCTGACAGCCAAAGTACTGTGATGGCTTCTTCTGAAATGACAAGAAACCTTTTCGTGTGACCAGGTACAAGGTCCAAATAAATAAATAAATAGCCTTTGAATGCTAAGCTAAACAGCCAAGAATTGAAAAATTGTTTTGCTCCTCAGTTTTGTATTTGTATATGGTTTTCATTAATTTACATTTTGCATATTTTTTAGTCATGGTGATTCTTTGTCTGAGACTAGTAAAGGGCATGACAATTTAACACATTGCAAATGCAAATTATACAGTTTATTTATGTTTACTGTACCATCTATCAGTTAAGCAAACTTTATTTATAGAGACCTTTACAGCACTCAAGGCGAAAATTGCTTTACATTAAAATCAGCAAAAACATTGGCAAATTAAATAAAGGAAATTGTGCAAAGTTTTATGCATTACTGAGTATTAAATAGACTCTGAGCCTGGAATTATACAGGCCAAAGTCTGTGATGGTGTGCATATTGGGGGCCATTTCTTCAGCCTGGGGCCAGTGACAAAGTCCCATCACCCCAGTGGTTGAACCTGGCTCTGGGGACTTCCTGTAGAAGTTGTTTGGTTGCTTTGTCCTCAGTGACCTTTATTATTCTGGTTGACCAAGCTCTTAATATTTTTGGTAATGTAGGAACCTGGTGACATGCCTCTCTGTGTCAATGGATGGGACCCTCCTCCTTTCAGGGTCACATGATGAAACTGCTCGACTTTGGGACATTCAAAGCAAACAGAGCATCCGCTGCCTCACACACAAAGGTACTACACACCCACTCATCCACTTTACTGCAGTCATCCAATGAGCAGTGTCCTGGAAATCCATTAGACCAAAGTATGTTGGCCATAAAACCCCCAAAGCTTATAGACTGTATTACATTTAATCTTAAACAATAAAAACCTTTTGCCTTCCAAGAGCACAAGGAGCTCCCACACACACTTTTCACTATCAAAGCCCAGAGCATCTAAAAATACAATCTACCAGGTGGATTATAGTAAAAACCTACGATTCCTCTGAGGGAAACTCCTGCTTTTTATGATCTTTTACTATAAAACCATACAAAGATCAGGACAGAGGAATAATCTTTGGGCCAGAACCTGACTTTTATGTCGTCTTGTTCAGTTAAATGACCTGTACACCATGTATTGTAATATAAATGTAGCTATTTGACAAAAATGGACTGATAGATTTACATATGCAAGAAAATGCACTCTTGTTTTTGGCTGTTGGATGTGTCTATCCCACAGCAGTGAGAGAAGGGACCAAGTTTTTTTTTCTTTAACAAAACATAGTTAGTTTTTTAATACAATTTTTTCAACATCACTACTCACCCTTGTCTTATGTTCTCAACAATAGTTCAGTATTTACAATGATGGGTTAAGAGACTATTCTTGTATGTAAGTATAACTGCTTTTTACTGCTTTGGAGGTAATGTCCTAAATTATCTTCAAAGTCATCTTTGCTGGGGTCACGTGAGTGTTTAAAATGCCCACCATCACTCTCCTTGATGTGTTCCGACTCCTCAAGTAAAAGTCAATCAATAAACAATGGACTACATTAAGCCCATTCATTTCTCACCCAACAGCTGTAGCGTCTTACTCATTTATGTTTCTACCTCCATAGCCTGTAATATTAAGTCTATTTTTGGACATCTGACTAAGCAGACTTGTTGTTTCCGGGCCCGGTCTGCTGAGGTAAAGGTGTCTTTTTTGCGGCGGATGCTTTATTAATGATCTCTGTGGTGCTGACCCTGACGGAGCCTTTTCTCGCGTTCATTCATAATAAGTGATTCTGCAGCGTCTGACAAGAACACGAGAAGAAACGCCCCGTGGTGATCATGAGTGGCACTTTGTAATTAACAAAATCCTCTCTGTGCTGGGCTCGCTCTGAAGGCGATCGCACACTTCAAACGGTCTGTCAGGAGATGATAATCCCTCCTTTGGCTGGGCTGAGGAGCGGTGGTCAGCCTCCGCCCACTACACATTTATAGACATTTTTCTGCCACTGTGAGTTTTGAATGAGGGCGAACGGGCACAGAAAAGGCCTCTTCCTCCTCATCATCATCAGTAACGGAGCTGCTTCCAAACAGATTTGTGGCAGCCTCAGACGATTCAGCTACATGCAGACCCGTCGTGATCCAAGAAAGTAAATCTCTAATGTACTAAGGTGCTTAATTTATTTCTGAATTATTTTCTCCTCACCTGATTTGGTCTCCATGAAGATCGAAATGTTTAATATCATACTGTGAAACATTCTAGACAAAGCAATAACATCTCCATGGAGAAAAGCATTTGATAGACCTTCCACTAGAAAAGTACAAATGCACCTTTGATATTGACAATGAAGATGAAGTATTAAGTTTTGATTAAATATTGTTTGAACTTCTGTATTATACCAAAAGTGTTTTTATATTTTCTTTCTTATTCGAGTTCAGTGTTCCATACCAATCGTTCCAATTTAAAAGTTTCTAAACTTCTGACTGCCAGCGGATGACTAATGTCCTCCCTACTGGAACTATAGTGAAGCATAGAAGAAAAACTGAGCTACACGTCATTGTTGGTTAGCTGTACTTGCAATGTGGTTAGCCCTCCTATCTCTCAACATGAACTTCGATTAAGTGAGACAACACAGTGGTATATTACTTATTTTCCGTATGGGTGCCGTTGCAAT
This sequence comes from Scartelaos histophorus, assembly GCA_000787155.1. NCBI lineage: Eukaryota > Metazoa > Chordata > Actinopteri > Gobiiformes > Gobiidae > Scartelaos > Scartelaos histophorus. Next base: position 30,037 of record KN489218.1, on the reverse strand, counting down.
AAACTTTGGCCATTGCAGCTTCCTCTCATTATTTACTGTCATAAATAGTGAGCGAGTAAATCTAAGTTTGGCCTAACCATGTCTGCATTGTCTGTCAATTTTGCCTCACAAATTGCAGATTTGAGGATCAATCATAGGTCATATTTGCATATTTTACATATTTAATCATACAAAAAAAAATCTTCTAATGCCAATGTTCTTCACTCAAAATTGTCTTTGAGACATCCCAGAATTGGCATAAAATGATGTGTTGAATTGCCGTTTAAACACAAGCTAAATTAGACTGATTGAAGCAGAGTCATAGCCTAGCTTTTCTAAATGGGTCACTACAAAATTGAGTTTGAGAAACACTGCCTCAGAGCATGGACAGAGAAAGGTATCATGCTTTATAGTCTTTTGGATGTTGCTAATGATTAAAATGGCAATAACTTTAAGAGCTTTCTTCATTGTCTTGTATGCTCTTGGCGTCGTGCACCGTTTCTCAAGCACAGGGCTCCAGTGGGATTGAGCATCAGAAATCATTGTGTGGTTGTTCATACCCACTGCTTGATCTGTGGAGTTTTGCCTCCGAAAACAATTAATTTAACTGTGTGCTTCAGGGAAATGTAATTAAACAAGTATCACGGCTTCTCAGAGAACTGCTGCCCAACTCTGAGGGACTACTTTAAACCACTTTAAATGCAATCAGTGAGACTTCCTCTTTAGGAGATTTCAAAGCCCTTAACAACGTCAGGATGTGGGGACTTGGTCTTATAAATATGAGGCATATATAAAACTGATTTCAAGTCCCAACTTCAGACAGAGTTCAACACAAAGCTACAGTAAGGTGGAAATGCACAAAGATATGAATCAGTTCCACTCAGAAATCTGCAACTAGGTGCTCCTGTGTGCTGGAGGCTGCAGACTTTTTCTATGTATCAAATCTCCCGGACCATTATTAAGTATCAGCAACCTGTCAACAGTGTCATTCTGCTGCAGGCTCCGAAGTGAGGCCTCTCCACTCTACAACCAGGTCCGACATGGCCTAAACAACCCCTCCATCTCAGAAATCATTACCACAAACTGACTGACAGCCAGAAGGCAAGACGGTGCATTTAAAGACGATGGCTCCTGAAGGCAACAGGACAGCCAACAAGGACACCTGAAGGCAACGTGTCATTTTTTACAAAAGCTCTTATCGTACATGCACAAGCGCTGCACAGCCAAGATAAACCTCCAGAAATTAGTTCAGCCCCCAAGCGCTTAATCATCTAGGGTTTATTTTAAAAGATAACTTGGTAATATAAATGTTTACCACTGACTTGTACATGACTTTTTGTTGGATTGGTAGCTTGTGGGGGCTTACTAATGCCCTTTTATAATGTCATAATTTGTCTATAGAATGTTTGAGGCAAGAAACGAGCAATTGCATGGCTGCGTTTCTGTACTTTCCGATCTTGGAAAATTATAGATAACTTTCACTATTTTTAACATTTACAAACAAAAAGAATAATGCTGTACCTGATTTCTACCGTTTCTACTGTTCTATGGCAAGTTTTTAAACCGACGTTCGAACTTATTCCTCACTTTTCCTAATGCTGTTCTAGTATAGTAATTATTCACCGCAATTGATTTATAAGCATGTGTCACAACTTTCATAGACCAGAGCAGAGTCTTGCAGTCACGCCACTTCTAACAACAGCTAACATGCTAACAGTGCACCTGTTACTTACTGGTCTGTTCAATACAGTAGCTTTTTATAACTGGATGCACACAGACATTTTACTTTATTACATGACAAAAATGTGTTCCGCCCATTTAACACTCACTGTATTATTAGTAAGTTCTGTTGTATTCTTGAGACTGTAGTAATTTTATAACCGTACTGTATATAGAACTGTGCCTCACAACTTGACCAGAGCACTGCACATTCCAGTCTCCAGTGTTTTCAACGATTACTTTAATTGTGTGTCCACCCTCTCTTGCTTTTTCCCAATACTGTTGTGCAATCCTCCAGCTGTCCAGTCCCTTTAGACCCCATGTAAACGTTTAGCTTATCTCCTGTAGCTTCTCCTTCTGCAGTGTCTTGGCAGCACGTCTGTCTCTAACACGCTGATGTATGGCGCTTGGACCACTTTTGGGCCATTAGTGTAATTCTTGCAGCTTCTGCCAAGCTCCCAATCAATATTTGTAATTGAGTGGGAGATAATTAGCCAGTTTCTATTACCACAACACACCAGAAATCTGCTCACTTTATGAACATACCTGTACTGTACATTGGAAAGCAAGAGCCTGTACATTTGCTATTGAAAATGACAGTTCTTGAAAGTTTGATTGATTGTCTTGGGGCTTATTGGTTGTATGGCGTCTGTTTAAACTTCTAGCGAATTTAAATTTTTCAATCTTGGCAACTGTCACAGTATAATTTTCAGTGCCTGAGTGGTTGGGTTTGATTTAAATCTTTGTTTAAAAGCTTTAGTGGCACTTTTTGCAAATTACGTAACTTGACACAAGGCTTTTGATGAATAGGATCGAGTAAAACAATACACTGCTCAAGCATGACTCCCTGACCACTGAAGTGAATGAAACGGATTAACCCCTCATCAGAGCACCTGTTAGCCCGTGACATGATGCAGAAAGTAAATATTTGTGTGAAATGAGTGAAAATTAGGTCTCTGTCAAACAAAGGCCAGCACTGATTCAAACTGTGGTCATGTTTCCTGGTTTTACATCGGGTCTAGTCCCAATGCCAAAATAAAAGGGAAAAAAAATAGAAGATATTTTGACAAACCAACAGAAAATGCCTGTGATGTTGATTAATGATCAAAAATAGTACACAAACACACATATTGCACAAATATTTTTAACACAATTTTGGGGTGAATCAAAAATAGAAATGTGCTAATGTGTATTAAACAAGTGTGAATATATTATCCACAGGTACAGAAATCCCATCCATAAACTAGTTTGTAACATGAAGCAAAAGTTTGTGTAGCTCTTTTTGCACAATTTATATTCTTGCCAACATACCAAATATTAAATTTTTGCAATCTTAAAAAAAACATTCAGAATATTTTGAATATATCACCAAGTCAAGTGAGTGACTTGGAATGCAGCGTAAGTGCAACAGTCTGCCTGGAAACTCTTGGTCACAATACTAAAATATCATTTTTAACACAAACCTGTAATAATCTATAGTAGTACATACAATTGCTTTACACTGGACTACCAAAGTGGAGAGGAGAAGATCTTGTTTAAGTGATTTTTTTTTTCTTTAGGTTTTTTTTTTTTTTTTGGTTTTTTTTTTTGTTTTTTTTTTTTTTTTTTTTTTTTTAGATTTTAAAGTATCGTTGTAAAACTTGTCTTGGACTTGCCAGGCATTTAATTGAATAAAGAGCAGCATATTCTTGGCCAAAAGTTTCAAAGTCATCAAGCTTGTAAACTCAAGTGAATTTAAATGTAAATAATACCTTGGCTGTATGTATAATTATAATTTGTTTGTTATTTGTCAGTTTCCATCACGGGGACTTTCTAAACTGTTAGACTTTGTTCTGACATGAGGTTCGATTCTAAACATATTGAACCAGCTTTGGGCCATCTGAACTGTCTCTTTATCGATCAAACATGAAGGAGGGTGTCAGACTGGAACATCACGGCAGGACAATGATCTTGACAGGTGGGGTTAATCGTTCCCTTCGCTCGGCGTCTCATCCCCGTCTCTTTGAATTATTCATCCTCTGTCGTCATGGCGACCTGAGCGGCAGTTCATTCACCCGTTGTGATGTTAATGGAGGGGTGTGTCCTTGTCCTCCTTGTCAGTTTGTCGTTCCATGTTTACTTCTCTGCCCCGAGTCACTATTTATGAGAGGGGCATTTGGCAGGTCAGAGATTTTGGTGAACATGCATATGACAGGTTGGCCTACTAATTTCAGTAAAACATAGTCTACATAATTAAATTTGAAGGGGTTCCTAACAGTTGTTTTCTATTTATTTATTTATTTTTATTTTTGGATGAAGTTTCTAATTTTACTTCCTGGTTGGACGTCACCAGCATATGGCATACACAGAAGTAATTCCATAACTTTTACCATTCGACTATAATGTCAGTAATTACCAAAATGTATCTAAATTACACAGTAGATATGATTAGACTAATAAAAATAAAGGACAACATATTCATTTTGTTAAAGCCTTCCCTGAGCACAAATAGTCAGGGACAAATCATGCACTTGGAGATGGATAGTGTTGATGACATTGGCATATTTCAAAGCTCACCTCTACTTTCTGTATTTTTTTTTACTTTTCTTAACTTTTTTCCTTACAAACTGCCACCTAACTGACAAAAAACTGATAAATATTTACCACAGGTACTTTTCCACCAAACCAAGTAATAATTAGAAACATGAAAACCTGTCATACGCACTTTAAAGATAGAACAGCTTAAGAGGTAGGATGTCCACTGATAGTCAAGAGTCATCACGACCCTGAGAGCTCCAGGAAACTAACTGTTCAGTGGAATGTCTAATCTCCTGAGCTAATGTTGACTTTTAATGAGTACTTTTTAAGGACACATCACTCGGACGCCTGCTCCAAACTCGGCTTTTTGGGGAACATTAACCACCTGTGAACACACCTGTCAGGTTTCATTAAGCAGTAAAAGCCATTATGCACTAATAAAATGCCCTGAGTATCCACATATTATAATAACGATGGACCGTCCTTACTGTGCCAGAGATTATGTTTAGGCAGCGTTATCTACAATGTGGACCCCATGCCGGAAGATTAGCTGACCCTCGGGTACAGCTATGGATCCTAATAAATAAACACAAGATTGTGCAAGAATTCTAGCTTTTTTGATTTTCATCAGAACAGAATTCTTAAATAAATGGACATATGCAATTGAATATATATGCAATATGGTCTGAATAGTTTGACGCAAAATATAATTGTATTGTATAGTAATGTCTGTGTAATCCTCAGTCACCCAGGTAGAAAAAAGAAATTCAATTCTGACAACTGAACAAAAGTTTGTTGATCAAACTCCAAGGTGCTGCTTCAGTTCTGGTCAGATTGCAGGTGGACACTGCCTTATATCTGTCTGAAGGGAGGAGCTAACTACACTGAAACTGACACACCTACTTGTTTAGTTTCTGTTTCTGTTCTTAATAGACCTAGCTAAGTGTCAACAGTACTTGAATAATGTATATTTAGTTCTGCATCTGCCTAGCCAGCCAAGACCATATACAGACGTGTAGACTACTCTGGCATTGTTCCAACAGCTGTAATTGGCAGATGTGTTAGCAAATCAGAGAAATGCATGAGCTATAAAGTGTGATCTATACACTCAAATCAAAATTTGATTTGATTAGATCTATATACTGAAATAAACATGACAGTTTGCATGTAAACGATAGGCAAATTAAATAACTGGCCTGAAAAAATTTGTATCTGCAATCAAATTAGTTAGGGACTAAACAGGATTCATCATAGATTATTTAATTCTTTAGAGGACATAATCCCCCCAAAATCTGCAGCCTTTGCAATTTGTAACTAAGTCAGTTCAAATTGTACTTCCATTTCTATTCATAATCTTGAAGCAGTGTGTGGTACTACTTCACCATCAAATAACATTGTGAAGGCTACTCTGTGTGTCTTGGCATAATTTTCTTTCCCATGAACTTTCCATTTTCTCAAGAACTCAATCATTTTGTGCAGTGTGGTGCCAATAACACTCATTTTCTTTTTGACAACCTCAAGTCAAGTTTTAACTCTCCTTAAAGTGTCATCTATTGTGCCTGCTTTATACTTTGAGATAAAAATAACTACCTGGAGCAATCGTGACCATTTGAGAATTCAGCTTGCGGGTCACTTTAATATATTACCATAATGTCTTTATTAATGTATGCATATTTAACTTAATCTTTAATATATTTTGGGGCTTTTGTTATGTAGAGTTGTAGAAGTAGAGATGGCAATTCAGGTTTGATGTCCAACTAAATAATAAAAAATGTCCCCATGTCAAGATTGCAGTGCTGAAAATTCCCGTAGCTGTGTCCTCTGTTCTAAATATATCTCGCTGCTATTGTTTGGACCAATCAGTAAGTCGGTTGTGATTTGCCACACTGCACGATAATGTACACCAACAAATCTGATTACAACCCCCCAAATAAGTCTTCTGTAATAGCCCCATAAAGGACTGGAATACAATTAGATAGTGAAAGACATCCTGTTTGCAAGTTTATGTTCTTGTACACTGGATAAAAGTGCAGTGGGGAAATCTTAATCTATCCAAACAGTAGGGGATGGTATTTTGCTCTTTAATGCCATGCGCTGTGTTCGTTTCTATATTATGCTGTCGTCCAGGCTTAATGATGAAAAATTCTTCAAAAGAGCTACTTCTTTAAAGACGACAATCTGTATCCACACTGATTCGAGCCACATTTACATGAGTTAGAGGAATCTCGAAGAAAGGCACTGTACAGCTTTGTGAATTTTAAGCACTGCTCCTCAGAGATTAGCAGCAGGTGGTGTCAATCCCCTTTATAAGAGGGCTCGGGGCTGCCAAAACACGCCGCCCTCCCCGAGACAGAGGGCACAGTGGACAGTGGCAGTGATGAGATCCCACCAGCTTTAGCTCATAGTACCAGCTCTTATAATCTCCTCATCGTGTTGTCTTCAGTCTCCTTTTCCAAGCTGAGCCAAAATCCGGTCACGTTCCTCTTCTGCATGGTCCATTCCTCCTAATCGTTTCTATTTGATTTATGCCCACAAAGCTCATCTATTATTTTGAAAGGGTCGGGCCACATTTCAGCAGTGGTTTATTCATTTTAAAATTGACCTTGGCGCTTTGTGGACAACTGAAAAGCTTCAAGAGAACAGGATTTAACACAAGTTGACCCTAAGACTTGTTAACCACTCTGCCAGTTCCTTCCTTTGCAACCTAATTATCCAGTGTTTGTCTGCGATTTGATTGAAAAGCGTGACATGGTTATCACGGCAAACTCTTTACGATCCCACGTGGATTGGCACAGACACAGAGTTGATAATTGACTCTAGAGGTAATCTGCAGGAATTTAATTTCAGAAGTCCCCAGACAGGAAGTGAATGACAAGTCGGAGTCAGCCCTGGAGGCAGGAATCTAGTAAACATTTAAAAAGTAAAAATGAGAAAAATTAAATAAGATCTGACCAAGCAGTTCAAGAAACAAAATTGTTCAAAGCATTTAAAACAATCAACTAAAAGCATGTGTGCAGTCAGAGGGGAAAATAATGAAAGCTTTAGAGTTCTTCTACAAGGTAAAATGTATTTTCTTGGGATGGGACAAGACGAGAGACAAAATTTCTCTCACGACTCTGCCCACATGGGAAAAATTCTATGAGATTTTCCCCAAGTGTGTTTACATTTAGATTGGACAAAAGGGGGTTGATTTCTGATGAGAGGTGACAGCAGCTCAGAAAGTTGGAGGTCTGAATCCCGTTCTCGACATAAACATCATTGGTTGAGCAATCAGATCCACTGACAGGTTGGCAGTTTGATTCCAGCTCCCACAGATTCAATACAATCCAGTCCAAGAGCACATTTTACCAACACAAATTCTCCACAGTGCTGCACAATATAAATTAACACAATAAATCAAATGAAGCATAAATAAATAAGCATGTCAAGTAAGCATAAAAATACTCAAATTAGCAAATAAAATCAATAAAAGACTGTCAGAGGACCACACAACTCTCACGCTGTGTTTAAAGCCAGTGAATAAGTTGTTTTCAAACGAGACTTAAAAGAATTGACTGAAGGGGCTCTTAAAGTGAGGGGGGGAGAGCGTTAGGAAGTTTGGGGCCAATCACAGAAAAGGCCTGGTCACCCTGACTTTTTGGTCTCATTTTTGGGACGACCGGTTAGAGCTGGACCTCAGAGCTTGTGAAGGAGTGTAGGGACAATAAGCTCTGAAATGGACATTGGGGCCAGTCCATGAAGTGCTTAAAAAACAAACCATAACATTTTAAAATCAACTCTAAAAAGTATGGGCAGCCAGTACGAGGATAAAAAAGATGTGGCGTGTTCTCTACGACGTGTGCTGCTTAAAAGACGCAATGAATGCTGGCTTTGTGTGCTTGGGCAAGACATTTTACCCACCTTGCCCCCAGTGTCTGTATGGTTGAGGGATTTCTTGTTGTAACAAGCTTTGAGTACGTTGAAAGTGGAAAAGCACTTTATAAAAATGTGACCATTTCTTGAGAGGCCAAAATTGAGAACTGAACCACACTATTCATCATAAATTAGGTCAAAATGTCATTTTACTTTGACCCAATCTTGTGTCTCGTCTTGTCTTGTGGAAATTGTGCCTCATCCCACTCCAAATATTACCCAATTGCAAATAAAACTGGTGTGTCCGATAACCACTCCAAAAATACATATAATATTAATAAAAAGTGTAACCGAATAATTGTAATTGAGTCCTGCCCACCTATTGCAGTGTGAGACTGAAGGTTGCAGTAAATCTCCTCCCACTCGTCAGGTTCTTTGAGCTTTTGGCTGAGGTTGGCGTGAAATGGGCCTGGCAGAGCGTCACCTCGTCAGCGCGCTCCTCGCCTCCTGATTCACTGATTGAAGGCGGCGTTCTTCTCTTCGCTTCGTCTTTGTGTGCTCGCTCTGATAAGCTGCACATCAGGATTTGTTTTTTGGTCAAAGAATAGGAATGTTGTGGGGTTTTTTTTGTATTTTTTTTTTTACAAAGAGATTGAAGGGAAGGCTGGTAGATTAAAGTGGCAGTTCTTAGGTCACTGCAGAAGATTAGGGGTTATTGCTTTGGGATTCTGCACACTGACTGTTGCAGGATTTGAGTGCGCTGCTGACCACGCATGAGTTAAATTAGTACTCATTTACTGGTTCATCTGGGATCTCTCGGGGCTATTTTGCCATTTGACCAGGATGCTTATTTGGCACAAATTAGCTTCTGTACCTGTTTTTTACAGTCCTCAAAACATGAAAAACAAAACTAGTGGTCTAAACGTATTCCTCACTTTCACATTTCAAGAATCCTAAATATTCACTGCAATTAGTTTATAAGTTCTTTTCATAAGCCAGAACAAAGTGTGTCCTGATATATCCCAACACTAAAAGAAAACATGATTATATTGTGATTTATCAATAATTACTGGTATGTATAATAATATGGTTAAGTACATCTTTGTGAGAACAAAATTGGATGAAATGCAATTAATAAATGGTTTTAATCAAGAGAAGAGTAAATGGAAAAAAACATTAATTAAAAATTCTGACATATTTTGAATTTTTACAAGAATCACACAATGAAGTACCACCATGTATCACTGAATCACATTGTATATGCAAGAAAAAAAGTATCTGTACAAGCTTTTCATTTAGATAGAAGAAAAGCTGGTACAGAGATAACTTTAGCCCCTTTTTAACTTTAGTGTGTATTGTGTGTTGTGTGGGCACTTGAACATCGTGGTGAATCTTAAGCAGCAAATGTTGAGTGACAGCTGTTTCCACTTCAAGTTGCTTTGTCATGGCCCCTGTGTTAATTAAACCAGTGCCAAGAATAGACAGTTAATGTCATCTTATCAGCACAATCTTGCACATGACAATTATAATTACCCCAAAGACAAGATATTCATTGTGTAATTAGGAGATGTGTTACTGAGCCTTCAGACTTTAGCATATCAATTTCTACTTGCAATGTGGCTATAACAACTTTGTACACATATATTGTAAATGTTCACCGAAACATCAGTTAGATCAAATGCTGCTTATAACTCTAAGAAGCCGCTGATCTCGCAGACTACAACAGAGTATTGACATCTAAAGTGTTAATCAAAGCAGGCCAGACTGTTGTACCAGCTGTTGTGGCTTTGTAACTGTTGGATCACAGTCAGATAGTGATTGATTGAGCATTGATCAGAAGATATTGATGGAGCGATAATGAGTTGGCTTTTCTCGAGAGGAAACTTAACATCTCTGTCTTAACTTAATCTTCCAGTGAAACAAATTATTTCTCTCCTGACAACTTAAGAGGTTTTCACAAGACAAGCCCCTTAAATTCAATTTGGAGAGTGTGGCTCGGCAGCACCGTTTCACACAGAAGCGAGGAGAGAGGTCGTCCAGCTTTGTGTTGGCTGTCAGCTGGGATTTTTGTGTGAATATAAATAAATAAGCAGCTCCAGGAGTCCTGTTGTAGGCACCCTGGTTAGCATCAGCAGACAGAGGATGAAGCCCAAACAGACAGGTCTTTACCAGGCAAAATACGTTTTAGCCACAGTTGAATTGCAAAATGATAAAACATTCAAGTGACCCACTTTAGGAAACTGACCAGTCACACGGTGATTTAAGATTTTAGGAACTTCAGATTTTCTTCAGCATTTGTGGGTTTTAAGTGTGTCAACAATAAAAAATAATCCCTGCCCTATTTTGAGAAAAATCATCATTATCTGACTAGACTACTATACTATTATACTATTCTATACTATTTTAAAATGTCAAAAAATAGTTCACAATTTCAGATTTTTATACATACTTCTTAACATACTGTTTAATTAGAAGCCCTCAGTCACCTTTATTTCAACCTTTAAACTTATGTCATGTCACTTAGGTCATGTATTTCCAGTTTGTATTATCCTTTCATTAGTTAAGTACTCAGCGATAATATTTTCAATTACTAAAATAATAAGTAGTTGCAGCCCTACTATTTTAATACTGATTGCACTGTTACAGTAATTGAGATCTTAATTTCCAAGAATATTCTAAGGTAATGCTTTTAGTTGTGTGGTATTTTAGGATAGACTCGCTCATTGTTGAAGCTATAACACAAACTAGGTACCACCCATTATATCCAAATCATAATGATTCAAAATATTGTAGGAAACATCCTTTTAACACACTGGGAGTCCATTATCTCCAGTTGCAAAGTCATGTTCCCTTTCAGACATTATCAGACCACCTTGTGACCTTCATTGCTTCAAATCCTCTGCTCATTTCCATCCAGCCGCCACAAATATCGGGAAAGCACGGCCCAGACTGAAGCCGCTTTAATAATTCACCGACAGATCTGACGAAGAGTGTTTTTCAGAGAAGTATCAAGTTCTCTACAGCTAGTTTACAATGTTCTGCTCTGTGATTTGCAGTCCTGCACAGAGCTCTGTGGGTTCTGTAAATTTTAATCTGACAAAGATTTCGTCAAGACTTTAACAATTTAGATTTTTCATCCGAATAACTTTTTTTAGTTTCTTATTTTGGAATTTAACAGGAGACTAAAAGGTTTCTGTTTGGAAGCTGGTGAATCTTTTATAGTCTTGTCTTCCTTGTTGGCAAATTTGTTACGCTTGATTAAATTTTTTCACCTATGTTGTCCTGTTTGACCGGGGAGCTGCTGAAACATTGATAACATTTCCTCTTGGCCCATCAGTGTATCGACTAGAAAACCTCAGATTGCAGGTAAAGGGCATTTAAATTTTTTACAAACCTGGGCTGATATATTTACGTGGCTTTACCATTTTTTTTCCCATGTAATTGTTTTAGTCAGTAGTTTTTGTTTTTTTTAGTATCATGATGGAAAAAACTAATTTCTGGTCTCTGAAAGTTTTGCAAAGTGAATAATTAGGATGCTAGGAATGCTTTAGGAAAGTGAGGAATAACTTTGGACAGCTACAAACTGTTTAAATTGAAATTGAAGTTATTTTTTCACGTTTTGAAGGCAATACAAATCAATAGAGAGCCCTTGTCATGTATAGCTAGCAATTTGGAACAAAATGAATAGCTTTGCTTGAAGATCCACTCTTTCATTCCATTACTTCTCCAATTCCCAACCTTGATTGCAATAAGGAATAAGTTTGCTGTGTGTGCACATTTGCTACCGGCACTTTTTTTTCTTTTTGCAAGATATCTGAGGTTCCAGGGATGTTTCTTACCCCTATGGACTCCCACTTCCCCCGTCCCCTTTTCACCAGCACACAGAAATGGTATATACTGGGGCAGTGGTGAATGTAAGCGGCCTCCATGGACCCAATAAGCCAGCAGCAAAGGGTTATCCTCAGTGGACAGGAGTCAGCAGACCACCATCACATGAAAGAGACGACACCACCGTGGGGGATTGTGAGGTCTGCATTTTGGCCGGTAGGAGATTGTCAGTTTGAGAAGTGATAGAGGTGGTCCATGGGGAAATCCGGAGACTCAGATTAAACCGAGGAGGTGGATTTAGACAAAATCTCTTTAACCTCGCTGGGTTAATGGACCACTAGTAATTATCCACTTTCGCCACTACTGGAGCTTGACAAGTCTGCCCTCTGTGACATTTTAAAAGACATCCAGAATAAAGCTTATGAGTGAATGTCCAGACTTTTACAACAATGTGTAATATACCTGGAATGATGGTCAGTGTGGGGTCTGTCACCTGCTTGTCTCCATGGTGATGTGTAGCATTAAACTTGTCTAACTTGCATTTATTCAATTATAGATCTTTTCATTGGCAGTATAAATGCCCTAAAATATTGAAGTCTTACAGCGAGCCTTGCCTCCAGGTTAATCTGTAACCTGTCCCTGTGGCATCACCTTCATGCCACCAGATGAAAAGATGTTTAATGCGGTACCGTGGAACATTCGAGCCAAAGCACGACTATGGAGATGAGCATGTGGTGCACTGTCCCCTAGTGCACCTTTAATAGAGTGGGGAAAACCGAAAACAAAAGACATTTAGATGTTACTGTGCTGGATATTGCTATAATAAAATGTTGATGCAATATGCTAATCCATGGAAAGCTTCCAAATGTAATTGTCAAACTGTTTAACCCAACAGAAAGTAATTATAAAATGCCATTTGGTCTGTGAACATAACCCGTTCAGAGCTTGTAAAATATTATGGATGCACTGCAAGCGGATCACGATTGCTGTTGCTTTGAGGACAATATTTGCGATGTATTGTGCAGCCCATGATTTTATGCATTTGGTTTAAAGCCGTCCAACTGTGCTCCCAAAATTGCAATCTGATGTTTGGATTATAGACGAATCCACATTAATTCGGTTGAAGTTAAGTCTCAAAGGCCTGAGCTGACTTGAAATGAGTGGAAATCCAGGTGAAATGTGTCATGGCTTCTGCAGGCTGCATATGTGCTTGTTTGTGCACAAATGCAGGGGATGTCCACACGCTCTGTAGGGGTAGCACTAATACAATCCTCTGTTTTCACTGTAAAATGGGCTCTGCTCCTGATCACGCTCAGATGCCTCTAATAACACACCACCTGCATTTGAATGAGCATTGATTATCATTAGCCAAAGTGGTCTCCAACAGGCCTCGTCCCAACAGGCCCTCTCCCAGCAGGCCTCACGCTGCTCTTTACATGCCACTATTACACATTTCAGTTTGGATTAAGGTCAATAATGCATCACAGCAATGGACTAGAGCGGGTATATGGTAATTTTCAAATTATCAATATTACAGGAATTAAATTTGAAATATGTGATGAGTTATTAGGTGCCTATAGCTTTGCCTGCAACTGAAAAGATATGTATGTTGTTTCACTGTTAGATAAAATAATTGAATTTAAGAAAGTTTGAATGCTTAGGATTAGAATGGACACCTATATTAGGTTGTGGGGTTGGGTGATACTGACAAAAAATTGTTTTTATATTATCAGATTCTATTCTCAATATTTTAATTCAGTGCTTTCCAGTAATGGAGAAAACTTGGGTTCCCTTTTCTCATAGTCAAACCTGATCACGTTTTAAAATGAGCTGAACAATATAACTTTGTAAAAAGGTATTCATTATATTTTTCATAAACGGCAACAAAACAAAAAACATTGATTTAACTTCAAGTAATTTCCCTTGTGCATGAAGTCTGTCTTATTTATTATATTGTCAGCCTCGGGTTTGTGCATTGAAACATCGATTGTGAGACTTTGTTGTGATGCTGATTGTCTGCGGCAGCTATAGTCAAACTCCCGCTAGACCTGATGGGTTTCCTTGGCATTCCTTTTAACCAGAGTCGTCACAGCGGCAGACAGATGGGTGTGTCCCCCTGCTCAGTGTCTGGTCCTGATGTTCAAATCCCTGTGGGCAGGTGTGAAAAGTCTGTCTCTTATTTAAAGTAAACACCTGAGACACAGGAGCAGGGGAAGCTTAATGTGAGAGGATGTCCATCTGTCCTCTGGCCCTCAGTCAACAGGGAGCAGGCAGCGTGGGGCTCTGATATACAGGCTGTTTGTGCTCCTCTGACACTAATGCAGCCATAAAAGATCAGACGTCTGGTGCAAAAGTTGAAGTGTGGCGTGTCTGCAGAGTAAACATGAAGCATGATCCGCAGTTTGGGGTCTAGAGTTATTTCCAACCCAGATGACAAACTATTATTATATAGTAAAAGTGTGTGCAGTGCATGGCGTTAAGCTGTCAATTTAAAGGAGACGTATACAGCAAAGTCCACTGTAAACCATGTTTGAGTGTTCCCTCATCTTTAGTTTGAGTTGTAGTTTCATTTATTCATGTGTGGGGTGGGCACTGTAAAAGAAATTTAAATACATTTTCCTGAAGATTTATCTAAACCTAGTACCTTTTATATTGCCTTTAAAGGTCCTATATTATGAAAACTTGACTCTTGTGAGCTGTAAACCACGTTGGATGTTCATCTAAAACATACTGGGAGTTCTTTTGCTTCATTCACACATTCTGGATTATTAGACTGTCCACAACTCCACAACTCAAAATGCTTAACTTCACCGTGCGATGTCAAGCGGTAGTTTTAAGGTCACCGCTATATTTTAGACCTCAATTGAGATGATTTTTATGTTTGTTTTACATTTTCGTTCAGGTGAAATTGCCATAAAAAGTGTCCAACATCTGCTGGTGTACAGAGGTTTGGCGGATACAGGGCTGAAATTATTCACATGATTCTGGTGAAGATATATGGAGTACTGATGAGGTGTGTGAGTTTATTTGAGCATAGAGTTGCAAGAGAAAATTTGTGAATTACAATAACTATTTTACCATATTGGCATATCGTCATGACAACAAGATCATTATTTGAGTTTTATCACCATTTTCCCAGTCCTTATTCATGTATGTTGAAATGATCATATTTGAGGCTGGAGTACTCAGGAAATTTCAGTGGACATGTTTTTATCATTAAAGATTTATACTGCACTTTTTTTCCATGTATTCAAGCAAAATATGTCTTACCGCAGAATAGACATGTTCTTTAAGCATCTCTTGACGTCAGAATAAGTCAGCTGTGTATTGCCTGCATCCAGTTATGAAGTTGGCTCTGAAAGTTGTGAAAAGCACTTATAAACTCATTGCTATAAATAATTACGATACTTAAATACATAATGTAAGTGAGGAATAACTTTTGACCACTGCAAACTGAACTCGTTCTGTTTTTCACATTTTTAATATGGGTAAACTTTGGTATAGCTCCTTTTAAGTTGTTTTTGGCCAATGTTACACGCAACAGAATGCATAATAGTGTGTTTATTACTTAATACCGACAAAAGATGAATATTTTAATACTCATTTAGTCTGGTAATGTGTAATCAATGGTAGTCTGAAGTCTGTAGCAGTGGTCTGAGACTGGCTAGTCTCTTATCCCCTCTCCTCCGTTCTGCCCTGTTATGGCTGGGCTCTGTTATGAAATATAAAAGCACAAAAACTGCCCAAAGCCAATGGTAAAAAGACCAGAACATAGCGTCTCTTAAAGGGAAAGTGTACTCTATGGTGTTTCTCTGACTCTTTTTTATTATCAATTCTAGTGCTTCTCAATAAAAGATAATCAAGAGGTTATATAGGGATACAATATACACTGTTATATGGAAAAGACAAACTATTCTTTAAAATACTGGGCTACATTAAAGGTGCACTGTATAACTTGTCTTCTGGAGGGTCCGTCACCTGCTCGTCTCCATGGAGATGTGCCTAAAATGTTCCACAGTATGACCATAAACTTATGAATCCCCATGTAGACTTGGAAGCCAAATTACCGGTTAGATTTGTGGAGAGGAGTGGATGTTTTGGGGTTTTTTTTTAAGATATTTTTGAGCTATAAATAATACCTGCTATTGAATAAATGCAAAACCGTCTAGTTCAATACCAAACTGTGGACAATTTTAACCAAAGCAAACTCCATGGAGACAAGACAAGTTGCAGACTGCCTCCAGAAAAGTTGCACGGTGCCTCTTTTAGTGAAATAGATTGATTAAATGTGTTGGTGAAAATTATACGAGCTGTTATTCTGTATTCTCCGGTTGTAGCGTGAGCCTTGAACCCCCTGTTATATATGCATTAAGCAGTATTGTTCAAAGCAAGACTGATTGTTGCTTAGGGCTGCAAGATTAATCGCAGTCAAATCAGAATTGCACTTTGAATGTTTGCAATTAGTGAAGGCTGCAATAAATAAATAAATAAATAAAGTTAAATGCCCTCTGTGCACAACAAAATATCTCTTATGTAGTTTTGACCTATACAAGCTTATTTTGAACTGCCAAATATTTTAACACAACTGTGCAGCTTGTTTTGGTATTATGCAAAGTCTAAGAAATTAAATGATCAAAACAATATTTCTGTGTTACCAATTACAAAAAAATGTTATTTATACTGGAAGAATTTGATTTCACTGGACTTCATATAGATATTTTGTGATTGGTAGGTGAAAACTCCACACTAAATCCAGCCTGGATCTCCATGTAGTGACAGATAACCTGGTTAACAGGTTTGAGCTGTTGAATTCTCTGGAGAATTGCCTGTCCCAGTGCTGCAGCCTGCTCTGGCGCCAGCTCATTCCCCCTTTTTCAGGTTATTTCAGGTTACAAATTGAAGAGTTTCCTCTCACTTTGATCTGTTGGCTGCCTCCAGGCTCCTGCTCGGCTCCGTCCTCCTCATTCAGCCCTGATGTCATAAATCAGCTGATCCGTGTGTTCATGTGTAGGTACAGGAAGCCAGGGGAAGACTTCAGAATAACTAAAGACTATTGAATATTGATTATCTATTTGGCCATTTATGAATTAAGTCTATGTTCCTGCTCTGTTAAGGCAAATTCAGGTGTACTCATTAAAAAATGTCAAAAAATCTTCTAAACTAGTGAACACCCTTATTCATCCAGGCAGACTGTATTTCAGGTTTCTAAAAATAGTCATCTGAACTTGTCTTGAACTGTGATTTGTGTTTTTCTTCTGAGTGCGTTTTTGAAAGTTTTGAAAGAATTTAAATTAATTTAACAATTGCATAAGACAAGTGTTACATTTCATGAATATAATTAAGGACTTTTAGCCTCGCACATTGAGCACAAGTTTACAAAGTGTAACATTACTACACTTTCTAATTAGATACTATAAGATACAATAGACACAGACTTTGAATTACGAGCCTGCTGTTTAATCTGTCTCAAGCCGCTGTTGCCCCTATTGCCCCTATAGAGACGATCATCCCCCTGTTTATTTACAGTGTCTCCCGTCTCTGCAGTTCGCTTAATTCAGTGTGTCTTTCTAAACCACTTGGTCACACCTCCCGTCTTTTCTAATTCCAGGTCCAGTGACTAACGCGATGATCACGCTGGCCCCTGCCAACATGTTCCTGCCCGACAGTCGCCCGGCGCTTCCCCTTCCACGCTTCAGCCGGCACGTCCACGGCAGCGAAGGCGACGCCAGCGAATCCGGCGAGCTGTGTGTGCGCCTGGGGCTGTACACACAGGTACAAGACAAAGTGAACAGTCAAGGGTTAAAGAGGTCAAAGAGAAGGGAAAAGATTGATTTAGAGGACCTATATTGCACTATTTTCTGTATTCTTTTTCGTTTTTCTTAATTTAACACACAAGCTGCTGTTCAGAGCACCTGACATCACAAGGTGGAACAGAGCATTTTGAGGTTTGGAGATGTAGACAAACTAATGATAAAGGATTACTTAAGCATGTGAATGAAACAAAATTCAACTCCAGGTCTGTTTTTGATGAGGTAACAATGTTCTAACAGAGTCAATTTTGCATAATATAGGACTTTAAAGCTACACTAAAGGTTTTACAGTTTCTTGTGGATGTGCATCAGTTACAAATGTTTTTACTGCTTAGAATTGAGGAAAAAAGTGTGTTCTTACTTGAGTGGGTTTGTCTCAGTCTTCGTCTGCAGACCTGACCTGGTAGCATCACCTGCAAGTTTCCATAGAAAGTTTAATGCCAAATTGCAAAACATTTCAGACAAAGCAATAACACCTCCAAAGATTCAACATTAAATCAAACCTTTAGACATAAGACGCTCCTTAAACATGCATATCAGTACTTAATTGTATTGTATTCTTTCAAGAGGCCTTCACTCTGTCTGTGTGAGTGGTTTTGTTTATATTGCTAATCGTTTGACTAGTCCGATACTCATTAAATCACCAATTAGTTGCAGTCCTAGTAGTAACTTAATGAATAGATTTAGCGCAGTCGTCAGGGGGACTGGATGTGGGTAGAGAGAAGTGGGTTTTTTTTTTAGTCATATAGGCCCTCCAACATAGTTTGTACTCAGGGCCCAAAATTTCATGCTTACACCACTGTTGGAAAAAAATGAAAGAGTGCTCCATTAATTTAACGATATGTATTTTCAGGAAGATGATGAGACCTACCTACAGAAAGCAGCTAAACTCAATTCTTTAATGAACGCCGTCACAGATAAGGTAGGTCCTCACACTTTGGCATTTATTATTACATTTAAAGATGATTCCTTGTTGTAATTTAACTTAACGTCATTTCTTGTGTTCAGTCGGTGTTTGGTGAGGGTGAGAACACAAAGGTGCGAGTGGCCGAGCTGGAGGAGGAGGTTCAGACTCTGAAGAAGGTCAATAAAGATCTGTATGACTTTTCCTCACAGCTGCTCACCAAACCCACATAAAAATACACAGTTTGTTATAATTTACACAGCCGCTTAAACACAACACACGCGTAGAGGTGGGCAATATATAGAATTATCATATTATATTATCTAACCCTAATACAAATGCTGTTTTGAAGGTTTACAAAATGTTAACATCAGTATAAAGTTTGGGATCGTGCGTCCCACATCATTTTCAGTTATACTAAAAGCTTATAAAGAAGCGTTTTATGGAGCTAAATTGTTCCCTGATTGTGGGAAGCGTCGTGGGAGTATTTTAGTTTTTGTTTTTCCTTGAGTGATCGTGTTTTATTTTTTGTTTTTCCTCCAGTGATGCAGAAAAGAAGGAGCCGCTGTCTGTGTGAATGTTGATGTAGTTTTTTAGGTGCTAAAAACTAAACATAACATTCATTCAAAAGTATTCTGACACTATAATGTGAAAAATAAATAGTGATACGGCAGCTTATAGGGCTTTCCTCAGATATTTTTGAGTTATTGTTGTGGCTAATGCATTTCTTGATGTTTTGCGCTGCTGCTACAAAATGCCAAGTGTTGTCAATAACGCTTGTTTTTAGATATTCAGTCCTGATCTCTATATAGTTTATTATTAAAACTATCAAAATGCAGCAAAAATGAAACAAACATCTCTTGTAATCATTCAAAAAGGAGGATTTCTTTACTTTTGCGGGTTCTTTTTGCAGTCCTACATATACATTTAATAGCATGTTTTACCATTCTTTCTGTTTAGTTGCCAGATACACAAAATCATCATTCTTTTTTGTGTATATTGCCCACTCCTACACACACATAAGCCTTTGTATTTACTGTATAACTGAACCGTGCAACTTGACAGAAAAATCTCATTCTTTTGTCTGTCGTTTTTTGTTACCATCCCTTTTGATAAAAAATAAAATGCCCTCGGATTCAACTTTTGTCTTATCTGATTCCGATTTACACTTTTTAATCCTTCTAAAAATCTTTTGCTAGCGTTAATTTAATCTTTCTCAGTTTGATCTGCAAAACAAAATGTGATGTAATATTTATACCATCATCATCAACTTTCCCTCGGGGGTGATGCTAACTGTAGGCATGCTCTGTCTGCGGCTTGTTAGACTTAAAATCTAACACAATCCGAGCAAAATGAACATACTTGGATAGATTTGTTGAAAATCAAAGCCCCTAAACAGGACTATGAACTCTTGTATTCATTCTTGAGTTGAGAAACATCTTAAAACTGTTTTGAAATGATAGAAGTGACAAATATAAGCGACAGTATAAAGCTTAGAGGTTTTTTAGAAAGTGGAGACACAGCACATTTCCTCACAGGCTTTTATTTAAAGAAAGTCTGATCCTAAAGCTCAGCGTGTGATCTCAATTAACCTCCACAGATTTAACTGTCAAAGCTGCAGGAAGACTCCCACTTTAAACCTTCCACTTTTTGGTAAAACTCAACACTTTAGTTTAGTTAGGTCAGATGGATAAACTCATCCTAAGTATTGAGTATTCTGGATCACAGCACTAACATTTTGTCTGTCCTTTTTACTATCGCCCTTTGTAAAACGTATTCCTTTTTCTCTCATGGTCTGAAAATGTTCATTTTTGCAAGGATTCCTTTAAGTGTTTAAGCATTTCTTTTCGTCCGTGTTTATTTACTGGCTTGACGCATTTCAGCGACTCCTTGAAAGCTAATGGCAAGACTGTTTATCATCTAGTATGAATTAAAGATGCAACCCAGTTCCTCTTAGTATAAACAATACCCACTGAGGTTGTCCACGTCATTATTGCAAGGACAAACCATAGATTGCATTTAAAGAGACACATACTTTAGCGCGAATATCACTAAAAAAGGGCTGGTCGTAAATTTGAGGCATCCATCTATGAATTTTGATTTATTGAATTTAAATAGTGCTCAAACTGTCTGCAAATAACTGTACAATTGTGAATAGACAAAGCTGTTATTTGGTTTGAGACGTCTCCAAGTGTAATTTGTAAAATAAAGTAAAGATAAATGTACAGCCCAAACTCGGTTAAAGGTGCTACTTACACAGAATTTACTCTTGTGAGCTTTAAGCCATGTTGGAGCATTGTTTCTTGAATCGTTTTGTTTTATTCACACATTTAATTAACCCTGCTTATTATCATTATGTCATTTTCATCAAGTTAACAGCAACTTTTACCTTTTGTTCAGTAGAGATTGGCTATTCCTGGGATGAAATTATCTGTGATTTTAGTGCAGGTGCATGGAGTTTGCATGCACCGTGGAGCACTTCCTGTATTAAGGTGGAACAGGGTGTTTTCTGTTTGTTTGCGGAGTTTGTGCTTTAAAAATGTGTAACTGAAACAAAACTCTGGCTATGTATGTGACATAACACATAACAGATCAGAAAATGAAGCGAGGTCTCCATTTTAACACGGGAAAAGTGTAAAAAGCGTCAAAAATTAGCTATGTCGATTAAAAAAACAACAGAAACAATGACCTAATAAACTTTTAAATGGTTCTAAATGTTATTAAAATTAAAAGAACCATCTTCATTAGTGTTTTTTTACACTGTAACACTTTTCATACACCAGAAACCACAACACTTTTGAATCAGCACCAGAATATTAGATGAATAATTAAAGTAGGATGTCATAAACTGCCAAAACATTGCAACGTATTGCACAAACCTATTGCAGTATATTTCAGAATCCACACAACTGTACAACTGCTGTACTAATGTGAAAACATGACTGTCATCTGAGTATATGCAGTAATGTTACGTTAGAATGAGGTAGAATTACAAGACTGTTTTTGGTTAAAGTTGTATTACGTTAAAATAAGCAAATGCAGCACTTTCATAATACTTTTATTTTTATTTTTTCAGCTTTTTCATATCCAATACCGAGAATAACACTTTGCTCTCTGCCTATGGCCTATATTACCCAATACCAGTGTAAGGAATGAAAAAGTTTACTACTTAAAACATCTATGCAATTGTTTGTTTTATTTTTTCTGCAAGAATGCAGCACTTTCATAATACTTTTATTTTTATTTTTTCAGCTTTTTCATATCCAATACCGAGAATAACACTTTGCTCTCTGCCTATGGCCTATATTACCCAATACCAGTGTAAAGAATGAAAAAGTTTACTACTTACAACATCGATGCAATTGTTCGTTTCATTTTTCCTGCAAGAAACCACAGAACAGCTTTGTATGAATAAAAGTTTTAATATTATTGGACATCCTGGGGCTATAACAGTCAATAATCTCTAATTGCAAATAAAGGCTCACCCAGATATGAACTGAACCGATACCAGATCCAATAATTTTTCTTGGATCCGTGCCGATCTTTTAAACCAGTATCACTATCGGTGCATCCCTAGATTTATTTATTCAACTGCAGCCGCACAGTTTTTACAGTAGTGCGCGGTATAATCTGTATGGAGCAGAACAGCACAGATGGTATATTTGTAAATAATCAAGAGAAATGTAATCCAAATAAAAGAAAATGGCTGAAAGTCATTATAAATATTAAACATGGGATTAATCTAACGGCAAACACAGTATCAACAGCACTATAAATGTCCCTGCTGTGTGTTCAGATACAGAGACGACACCAGGATGAGCCGTGCTGTTTATAATGGAGTCTAATGGAGTCTATATAATAAATGTGCACAGTCTATGGGAACAGGCCTGTCACCTTAATGACTACACTGACTTTTCATTCATTATTTCATTATTTTAAGTGTTCTTATTTATTGTGTTTGCATTTTTTTGCACTAGTGGGAGATTTTGTGTTATGTTTATGTTATGTTATTTTTTGGCTGCATGATAAGATTTAAAGGTGCATTGCGTAACTTTTCTGGCCCACTAAATGCTTGTCTTCATGGACATGTTATTATCTCCGCCAAGGAGATTATGTGATTGAGTCGGTTTATTTTTATATTGCTCTGTGGACAGGGTTTCTCTTAAAGTACTGGATGGATCTTCATGAAATTTTTAGATCTTGGCCCAAGGACGGCTCCATTAAATTTTACCTGGAATCTGGATCTGGATGCCTTGATCAGAGATCAGAAATCTCGGGTTGCTCTTGTTGCTACTGTAATGTTTCGCAGTATGGCATTAAACCTTTTGTGGCACCTTTTCAGTAAATCAGGTTTAAAATACTAAAACAAAGTCCCATATCCAAGGACACAGGAACGTTTGTAAGAAAAGGATATAGACGACTTTAAAAATGTAATTCAGATTTATTAAAAGACTGAAGGTGCAAATTTAAAAAGACGAATTCTATAAAAACAGGCGCTGGTTAAAATGATAAAAATAGCCAATGTTTGTTAATAGACACGACTAAAATCAAAACAAAACCGTGCAGCCCCCGGGCGGAGGAAACAATCCTGCAACTGAAATAAGTGTTAAAAATCAAACAAGGACGACTGAGGTGTAGCCCCACCCAGAACAAAATGGAAAGTGATGCAGCGCAATCACAACAATATAACTTCAAAATCTCAAGGTGCAAACTAAAAAGTGTGAGCTAAACCTTCCCAAGCACGACCCTGGAACTTAAACCAAACTAAAGCTGAAAACCCACAGACGGCAACTGTTACAACCATGTTTATTTATAGTGCGACAGAGCTAAAGGTTAAAAATAATGATATAAATGTAACTTTAAATGGTAAACCAAAAAAAACAAAATGAACAAAACCGTAGCAGATCAATCCTGCGACATAAAAAAGGACAGACAAGTGTTAGAAGGATTAAAACTGTTATAGCTCTAGTAAAAGCAACACCTGCCCTACCTTAAAATCAATTACACGGGAGAAAAGATCAGATTTGAAGATTTCCTTTTGCTCAAAAAATACAGTGAAAACCCATTAAAAAAAACTATAAAAGAACCAAATAATTAAAATGGAGATTAAATTGACTGATCTTGACACCAGCAGAAGTCTGGACTGGCCTATTTAAGCTCTACTTCTACTGGTAAGAGCGCCCCCTGCTGTCTGACACACTTTTTATCGCCATGGAGATCAAACCTGACAACGTTACAGGTCAGATCTGTGAAGAGGCAATCCCCTTATGGTCAAAATGCCTGTTTTTGCATCAATTTTGAGCTCTAAAAGTACTTGTAAGTGAATAAATGTGAAGTTTAATGTCATACTGTGGAACATATGCATAGAAACAAGAAAAAAAAATACACCTTTAAGGCATAAAAGGATGGATTAATAACTTTTTTGTTTAATTTTGAGTATTTTTTTAGCATAATCCTGCTGCTAATGTTTAGTTTCAGTTTTATTGTCTGTATTTTCTTCATTTTATCATCATGACACGCCTATTTAGTCGCCCAATGTCTTTACAGTTCACTCGTTTTAAAATCAAATAAACCAACACTATTGTTCAGCAGCGAACAGTGAGTCAAATTGGGTCTATAGACGTTACTAAGACCCACATGGCGCTACGGGATTCATTTTGATCACTTGTATTGATCTGTTGTGATCGATCGGCAGCATCATAACCTCTGCTCGTGCCTTGGATCAATTGAACACAAGCTCCAAACCACAGAGAAAAATACAAATAGATTTACTATCATGTACACAGATGAAGATTGAGGTATTGATCTCGAGTAATTTATTTGTGTGGGTTTAAAAATAAGTACAGTGAGATCTGACAGTTTTCTATTCGAGGGTTTTGATGCTTTCTCTGAACCAAAGATTGTATCAGTCGTATCGAGGCCGTTTAGTGTTAAAAAAAACTCACGAGCGAACAACAAAAAACAAATGACACAAATGGAAAATCTAACTTGCAAATCTGAAGAAGTGGAGTCTACGTGACGTGTTTTATAAATACAGTTCAGGCTTCAAATAAAAAAAAAAAAAAACTTGACGAAATTAGAGAAATTACAGAGTATTGCGTGAGTGAAGTTATTATATCAGAAATGTAGTAAATGAGTAAAATCGTCTTTTTAAACAATTTAAAGGCAACATCAGATTAATTGGATGAAAAATAGCTGTTGGAAATGAAAAATTCACTTAATAAAGATATAATTGTGCTTGCCTCCTTTTTTTTCTCTCTCCCCTCTCTCTTTTCACATTCCCTCTCTTTCTCTCTCCTTCCCCTTTCTCCCACATACCTCCCCCACTCTCTCCCCTCATTCTCCCTCTTTTGCTCTATCCTCTCTCTTCACCCTCTTACCCTCTTCTTCCTCCTTCCTTCTCCCCTTCCCCTCACTCTCTCTCTCTCTCTCTTTCTCTACCTTCATGCTGTCTCTTCCTCTCTCTACCCTCACACACTCTTCCTCTTTCCCCCCACTCTCTCCTTCTCTCATCCCTCTCTACCCTCACACACTCTCCCTCTCTCTATACCCTATCTCCCTCTCTCTCCCTCACACTTTTTCCCTCTTTCTCCTTCTCTCTCTCTCCCTGTCTCTCTCCTTC